>JAVJIF010009054.1:0-139616 GCA_038442645.1 Agave tequilana | reverse complement strand
GTGTGTGTGTGTGAATTCACTTCTTTTTAAGCCTACCTTCTTCTTCAAACCCACTAGAACAAGACAAACTTCCCTTTTGTAACCTATCTTTCGCTCCAATCCATTGAAAACCCGAATCAAGTGTCTCTTCTTTGAACCACATGCTTTAATTCAAGCCCATGGAAATCAAAATTGCTTTTCTTTGAACCCACCCTCTTTAAACAATAAATCAACTTCTTCAAACCCATTACAACCCAATTAAAATTACTTCTATCCGATCCCATCTTGTTCAAAACAACTGACACCCAATCGAAACTAGATTTGAACAGTTAGCAAGACTGGATCCATGGCCAGTTTGCAAACAAACCAATCACAATATGGATATAAATTATGCTTTCTCATTTTGGATAAGAAGACTAAGATATGAACTTAGTCTAATGTGAAGAAGAAGAAGAAGAAGACAAATATTAGAGGCTAAGGAAAGGGCATCTGCATCCATAAAAGATCACATATGCAAGACATGGACAACTCATCAGATAGAGGGGGCAATGGATAGTTTTCTAAAAAGTAAATGCACAATTCATTGTGCTCCACACAGAAAAGCAGCACAGGGCCCATGAATTTTCAGCAGAAAAATGAAAGTTCATGGCAGTTTCCCTAAATTTAGATAAAACTAAAAAGTGGTATCATCCACCAGAGTGTTTATAGAGGTTTTACTGAAGTACTTGTAACCTGATAACATTTGCACGTTTATAATAAGAAAAATATGGTTACCCATGAAATTTCCACAAGTTCATGGTGCTCAATGATTTACTCCTTCTAATTTCTTTTGTCCTCCAGGCAAAATTAAAATATATTGTTAAATTCACGCTATTTCGCTCGGAGTGGCACAAAGTTCGCACCAAAACTTCCACTCCAGAAGAAATAATTGCATAAAAGGCAAAGAAACTCGCTGGCATATATCCTTCAAAACCTAAAATTTCAGCAAAACCCTCAATCTTCAGTAACAATGAATGAACAACACCACATACAAAACAATAAATTTAACCCGAGTGTCATAAAAAGAAACTATTTTGAGCTAAAATTTGCGAGTTATGTACAAATTTGGATAAATTTCACGAAGCCCCATCAAAGCTAATCCATCTAAGCTAGTCTCTTCAAATCCACCCAACCCACAAACCGGAAACTCAATCAAACCAAAAGCAGGAGGAGTGAAACACTGCATCTAACATAGCCCTACCATAACAGTCTAATTCTACCAGTTTTTAAGAACCAATGAAGAGAGCAGAGAAAGAGAAAGAAAGAGTGGCTGTTACCTCGCCGCGGAGTGGAGGAGGAGGCGAAGCGGATCTGCCAATAGGACAGATCCACTGTCCCTGAGCCTACAAGCTCTTCTTCATCGATCTCGATCTCGATCTCGAAAGGGAAAATGAACCTTTTTTTCCTTTTTGGGGGGCAAATTCCTTCGGGATCTGGGGAGGGGAAGGAGATGCCGGTGGTTTCTAAAATGCGCTTCACTGGTGCTCTGCCCACAAGTGTTGTCGGCCGCTGCCCAATCGGACATGGGTCCAGATTTGGGTCCACGAGTACATTTTGACCCGTTAGTGTTAGTGGATTGGATTCAGTGAGATCGATTCGGATGTGAATCCGATCTATTTGGGTGAGAATAATTAACAACAAGTAGGACAGGGTTGGGTTTAGGGGTGAGCAGAGTTCGGTTATAACGAAATAACCGATAAAACCGAAACCCGCAACCGAACTTGAACCGAACCGCTCTAGTTCGGTTCGGTTTCGATTGTGTTTCAAAAAACGAACTCGACCGAACCGAACCGAATCTCTTACCCTATATATCACCCCACCCAAATTCAATTTAGTGAATCATATAGTTCATAACAAAAAACTGGTGAAAACTTATCTCATTACTTCTATCAATATCATCTTTGTTATGTTGATATATGTGAAAGTTAAGTTAAGTACACCATCACAATTAAGAAAATATTTATATAATATAGTTCTATTTTTTTCATTCTTGCCATTAAAAGTTAGTAATAATTATGTGAGTTTGATATAAGAGCCCAAAATATCGTAAAAAGTTTTAGAATATGAAATTTTTAATTCACATTAGGTTAGGGTTCTTTTCTTATTTCTAATTTGGGTATTCAATATTTGAGATTAGAATATTAAATGATGATAATATAATGGTGATTAAAAAAAATGTAAGAAATGATGGAAAAATATTGGCCTAACCGATAAAACCGAACCGAAGAGTCGGTTCGGTTCGGTTCGATTGCTAAGTCTAATCGGTTCGGTTCAGTTTTGCAAAATTAGCAAAAACCGAACCGAATGACCGATGCTCATCCCTAGTGGGTGGTTGAAGCAATGGGTCCCCAGGTAATACGGGATGTATGGAAATTTTTGGTGCGTGGGTCGGGAAAATAATAGTTTAGATTGTGTTAGAGCTTGTGATTTACCAATTTATTTTGTGGCAATGGTTTGTAACGGTCTCGACAGGACTCGACACAGCCAGTAAGGACATGAGTGTCACGTGAAGGGTGTCACTAGGCCGGGTCGGCAACCCACACGGGCACGACCTGAATTGGCCCGGGCCCGGCCTACCTGGTAATCGGGACATACCCGGCCCCGGCACGACTCCCCCATGACTCGTGCCCGTGTTCGCCTTTGGGGGCCACGCCCCGCCCAGCCTGGGCCTAACCCGCACCTAGGCGTGGCCCGGTCCTCTACCGCTCGCCACCCCTTTCCGCGCCGCCCCACTCCGCCTCCCATCCCGCACCCCCTCCGACGCCCCCCAGCACCCCCCGACCCCTCCAAGGGGAAATAAAATGTCAAAATAAATTTGTTAATCCTCAGGTTTAAGCCCACGACCTAAACCACAAGGCCCACAACCATACAAAACTAATGACCAACTACACCACCCAGCGATATTGTAAAATTTATGGGAAAAAAGTTAATCAATATTATAAATGGTTTTTTATTTTTTTAAAATATTTCGGACCGGCATGGGTCCAACCAGCCGAGTGCGGGCCAGACCCGAGTCCCCAAAGATACCGAGAGGCGGTATATCGTACAAGAGAAGGACGATGACAGCTGTGATTCATGTCTTTGAGTATGGAGAGACTACCTACGTGGCTCGAAGTTTGGTGAGACGGACAATGTGGCCACCAGCTACTTTCAGACCCAAAAGAAGTTGTCTTCCAAGCAGGCGCGATGCATGACTTCCTAACCGAGTTCGCGATGGCATGACTTCCTAACCGAGTTCGATTATGTGCTCGAGTAAAAGCCAGGAAGAATCAATCTAGTAGCAGATGCACTAAGTCGAAAGGCTGAGTTTGCCACTATGTTGAGTCATCCTCAGAGTCCCTTACTTGACTGCATCAAAAAGGCTTGGCTCAGGACCCTACAGCCAAGAACATGATGGAGTATGCTAAGGAGGGCGAGACTCGGAGGTTCTGGCTAGATTATACGAAGGGGAGGCGGTTGTGCGTGCCGCTGTTCGGGAACCTAAGGAGGGAGCTTCTCAAAGAGTGTCATGACTCCCAGTGGGCAGAACATTCAGGTGTGCACTATATCTTAGATCTCACAGAAGAAAATTATCATTGGCCTCGCATGAGGGATGATGTTGAGGCTAGGGGTGAGCATCGGTCGGTTCGGTTCGGTTTTGCTAATTTTGCAAAATCGAACCGAACCGATTAGACTTAGCAACCGAACCGAACCGAACTGACTCAGTTCGGTTCGATTTTTCGATTTTTCGGTTAGGCCAATATTTTTTCATCATTTCTTACATTTTTTAATCACCATTTAATATCATCCTTTAATATTCTAATCTCAAATATTCAATACCCAAATTAGAAATAAGAAAAAGATCCTAAACTTAATGTGAATTAAAAGTTTCATATTCTAAAACTTTTACGCTATATTAGGCTCTTATATCAAAACTTACATAATTATTACTAACTTTTAATGGCAAGAATGAAAAAAAAAGAATATATAATATAAATATTATTCTTAATTGTGATGGTGTACTTAACATAACTTTCACATATTCACATAAAAAAGATGGTATTGCTAGAAGTAATGAGATAATTTTCACCATTTTCTGTTATGAACTATATGATTCATTAAATTGAATTAAGGTGGGATGATATATAGGGGAGAGATTCGGTTCGGTTCGGTTCGGGTTCGGGTTTCGATTTTTGGTCAGTTATTTCGGTTATAACCGAACTCTGCTCACCCCTAGTTGAGGCCTATGTGAAGACTTGTATTGTGTGCCAACAAGACATGACGGAGCAAAGGTTACCGGCCAGATTGTTGGAGCCACTGCCGATTCCCGAGAGACCTTGGGAAAGCATCTCTATGGATTTCATAATGGGCTTATCCAAGTCCGAGGGGTGCAACATATTATGGAGGTGGTCGACCGGTTCTCAAAATATAGCATCTTCATTTCTGCCTCAGCTAAGTGTCCAGCCGAGGTAGCAGCCCCGCTATTCTTGAAGCATGTAGTAAAGTATGGGCTTGCCTAAGACGATCGTGAGTGATCGAGATAACAGCTTCACAGGCAGGTTCTGGACGGAGCTCTTCAAGCTCATGAGGTCGGATTTGAATTTCTCCACTAGCTTCCACCCTCAGACGGATGGCCAGACAGAGCGGGTGAACGGCTTGTTGGAGGTCTATCTGAGGCACTATGTGAGTGCCAACCAGTAGGATGGGCGAAGCTTTGGACATAGCCCAATTCTCCTACAACCTACAGAGGAATGAGTCTAATAGAAAGAGTCTGGTTATTTCCCTTATAGCCGATCACTCCTAACTTATGCTACAGGCTATAAGGGAAATAACACGGCTGCCTATAAATTTGCCAAGGGGTGGCAAGAAAAGAATGAGTTAGCGCGTTCGTGTCTAAACAAGGCGGCCAAAAGAATGAAGAAATGGGCAGATAAGAAGAGGAGGCATATGGAATATCAGGTTGGTGACCTGGTCTTGTCAAGCTTTCTACTCTGGACCGTCACAAGGAGCTACACAAGAGCTTAATAAGGAAGTACGAAGGCCCATTTCCTATTGAAAAGAGTGGAGAATGTAGCCTACAGGGTACAACTTTCCCCAACGGTGAAGTATCATCCGGTCTTTCATATGAGCATGTTAAAGTCTTACCATAAGGACGCGGAAGATCCGGATCATGGGAAATCTAGTCGAGCACCAACAGGAATTCGCATGGAGTTCGACAAGAAAGCAGAGGAGATCATAGCGGACAGGACAGTTCGTGAAGCGAACAACCACCCGAGATTAGAATACTTTATGAAATGGAAGGGATTGCCAGATAGCGAGAGCAGTTGGGAACCGACACGAGCTCTTTGGCAGTTCGAGGACTTGATCGAGAAGTTCCATCAGGAGAAAACTCAACGATGAGGGTATCGCTCGGATAGGTGGGGGAGAATGTCACGAACCGCTCCATCTTGGTGCACTTGGGCTCATCTTGGGCTCATCCCATGTGGTAGGGTGGTTCTAGAGTCTTCTAGGATAATATTTAAATACTATGTGAAGATAGATATTCCCTAGAAGATTTTCTAAAGGGATATTCCATAGAAGATTCCTAGAGGATTCTAGAATAAGATATTTAGGGATGAATATAAGGGAGCTTCTAGATATTCTAAAGCCTCCAATTTTAGGGAATTCTTGCACTAGCCCTTGCTTATAAATAGGGGCTAAGAGTGCTCATTTGTAATCATCAAGGAAAGTAAGAGTAAGCAATTCAAGTTTTCACTTATTCTCCAAGTGTTCTCTCTCTTAAGTGAGTGTGAGGGTTAGGCTGGCTTAGATTCGCCTCTAAGAGGAGAGAGCGAGTTAAGTGACGCGCGATTTTGAGTGATTCGAAGTCAAAAGAATCCGCCCGTGACAGAAACACTAGCTGGAGACGCGGAGTACTATGAGGAACCAGCTGAAACTCAGCAGCAGACTTGGAGAGTTCCTTTAAATTATTTGCTTCATAAAATATATGAATAAGTGAAAATAATGAACTCATTTTTTAGTTAGACTTGTATCTAGTTATTCAATTTTTTGTGAACTTCATTAGTTGAATAAACTTTTGATTAGTTTTGCTTTCAGTATGTGTACTTTATGTGAACCACATTTATATGCAACAGAAAAAATGATCTAATTTGCAGGCTAGAAGCTGAGCATGCTATTTGAGCGTGTCACCGGCCCAAGTCACATGCTTATCTCACTCTAGCAGAAAGCGAGGCATGACAATGATTATGACTCTTCTTGCTTTACACTTTCTATTACACAATCAGATTGTCATTCAGTGCATCTGAGTGGGCACTGGATACAAGTTCTATCGACCACATTTGTCCCAAAAAGAAGTTGTTTGCTAGCTTTGAGGAGCTGGAGGTTGTTTGATGTCCATGGAAGATGATCACACATGCAGGTTGGTCGGTAAGGGTACAGTTTGTATCAAGATGTATGATGGGACATTGAGAGAGTTGAAAGAGGTGAGATATATTTCTCGTATAACGAAGAACTTGATCTCCGTTGGAGTGGTAGAAACGTAGGGCCTCAGAGGGACTCTTGAAGAAGGCGTTCTCAATATGTTTAACGGCTCATTGGTTATTCTAAAAGACATTAAACGCAATAATGTATACTACTTGATGGTGAAATTACACCTAGAGGGGGGTGAATAGGTGTAAGGCTAATCAAATTAAAATTCAATACAAAATAAAAATGAGATGATGCAAACGATCACTCAAAGCAAAATTAGAAGCCGTATATCCCGTGAAGGGTTCTGAACTTCTTCCTCATGATTCCTCTAGATAAGAGTTTGAGGGGCTCAATGCAATCTTATTGTAAGAGTATAGATCGACAATAAATGAATAAAAATAAAGTAGATATGAGAGACAAGAAATCAATCATAAATAAAGAGATTTGTTTCGAGGTTCGAGCAATCGCTCTACATTCCCGCCTTCACCACCGTGAAGGATTTTCAATCCACTAGAACTTTTCACAAATGAATTACAACCACTATGGAGTACACAACTCCCCAACACACTCCTTACTCTAGAGGTAGCGTAGCAACAATTACAATAAGCACTGGGTGATCAAAAGACACAAACTCTCTCTTAAAAACACTTCTTTATAAAAAACCTAGTGAATAATATATAAGATTGAAGTTCAAGATTTTATAAGTGAATTTTAAATAGAAGAGAGAGTTTTCAGAACCAAAACTTAAAGAGATTTTCAGAGAATAAAAGCACAAAAACTGAAACAAAAACTTTTTCTCAAGTAAGTACAAAATTTTGAATCTTCTCAAATTGTTGTTGTAATGAACTAAACCCTAAAGACCCCTTATATAGGTTTTATGAAGAGCAAACTTAGAATAGTTTTACCAGCATGAAAGATGAAGAAATTGACCCTAAATTCAGCAAACCACGTTTTTAAAACAAAATACGTTTTAAAACTAATTCAATAACTAGTTGTTTCTGTTTAAATAGCAGACTCACGATCGACCGGCGGTCGACCGGATTTTTGAAAATTATGATCGTTAGCCCTCTCCGGTCGACGATCGGTCGACCGTGACAAACCGAGAGTTGGTTGCTCTTAGTCGGTCGACCGCCCGATCGACCGCAACAGGGACCGGTCGACCGGGAACGTGCACACCCCCAATTGCCAGAACTCTGGTCGACCATGGGTCGACCGTTCTGGCCTATAATAGGCACGGTCGACTGACGGTCGACCGACCTTGGCCAAAAACAGTTTTTGAAAAATCTTTTTGAAGATATGTAAAATTTTGAAATATTTTTATTTGGATTTTGAAAGATAGGTAACATACATAGCTGCTAGATATAAGTTCAAAAATTGATAAAAAATATTTTAGAAAATTTGAGAATCAAAATCATACTTTAGAAAAATGGCATTTTGGTGTGTGTGTATTTTTTAGTTTCAACCATATATGTTAATTTTTAACAAAAACTATTTACACGATGAGTCTACAAGCAGGCGTCTCTGAAACTTGATATTGAGCAGTGATTGAGCTAGCGCCTAATATACCATGCTTGAACCATTCATACATGTATCATCCTAAAATTCATTTTAAGTTTCTATTAGTACTAAATAGCTTTTATATGGCTTGTTATCTTAAAACACATAACTCGGAGATTGGAACTTAGGCCAACAATCTCCCCCTTTTTGACGACGACAAAAACATACAAGTTATAAAAAAAAATATAGGAGGGAGGTAAAAGCTCCCCCTAAAATGATGCTCTATAAAAAAACATATATGAGATAAACATGTATAAAACATGAAACCAAAAAATATGAAACCATAAATACTTCGCCCCTTTTTGTCATACATCAAAAAGTGTTAGAAAACAATTATGAAATCTCATCAATCAATAATACAAACATTTAGTTCACCACATATAAAGAAAATCTGTTAAAATTAAGTGGTTTAGTAAAAATATCTGCAAGTTAAAATTCAGTAGAAACATAATTAATATCAATATTATCTTTCTCATAATGATATCTAAGAAAGTGATATCGAATCTCTATGTGCTAGTCTTACTATATTGATTTGCATTTGTAATCATATGAATAGTATTAGTATTATCACAAAATATTTTAACATGGTCATAATACAAATCATAATCAAGGAGAGTATGTTTCATCCAAAAGACTTGAGCACAACAAGCCCCAGCCGCAACATACTCCGCCTCGGCAGTTGAGAGGGCTACAGAATTTTGTTTCTTGGAAGATCATGAAACAAGACAATTTCACATGTTCCTTGTACTCTTCCTATCCACTCTACAGCCTGCATAGTCGGCATCTGAAAAACTCGTCATTAAAATTGTCCAGTCTTCGGATACCATAGACTCATTCCAATAGTGCCCTTAAGGTATCAAATAATGTGTTTTACCGCAATCAAGTGGACTTTTTAGGGCAAGATTGGAATCTATCACAAAGACATACACTAAACATGATATCCGGCCTACTAGCCGTTAAATACAACAAACTACCATCATGCTTCTATAAAGTTTTATGTCTACACTTTTACCTTATTCATCTTTATCAAGTTTGGTTGTGGTAGCCATGAAAGTTTTGCTTGTCTTGACCCTTCAAGTCCGAATTTCTTTATGAGTTTATTTGTGTGCTTGACTTGACTTATAAAGATCCCATCACTCCTTTGGTTGATTTGGAGTCCAGGAAAGTAGTTTAGCTCTCCTATCATAGACATTTCAAATCATTCTGTATACATGATTCAAACTCTTTGCAAAGTAATTCGTTAGTAGATCCAAAAATTATATCATCAATATAAATTTGAACAATGAGAATGTCACTATCAACATGCTTAGTAAACAAAGTAGTATCTACTTTACTTTTAACAAAACCATTTGAAAGAAGAAATATTGAAAGTCTTTCATACCAAGTTCTAGGAGCTTGTTTTAAACCATACAAAGCTTTATCTGGTTTGAAAATAAAATTTGGATGTATAGGATCAACAAACTCAGGAGATTGTTCAACATATACTCTCTCTTTAATAAAACCATTTAAAATGCACTTTTGATATCCATTTGAAAAAGTTTAAAATTTTTATAAGAAGCAAAAGCAAGTGTGATTCGTATAGCTTCGAGTCGTGCTACGGGTGCAAAGGTTTCTCAAAATCGATTCCCTCAATTTGTGTGTAATCTTGTGCCACTAACCTAGCTTTGTTCCTAACAATATTTTCTGACTCATCCAACTTGTTCCTAAAAATCCATTTAGTACTAATTATTGGTCTATCACGGAGTCTAGGAACTAGATGTCAAATTTGGTTACGCTTAAATTGATTGAGCTCTTCTTGCATTGTAAGCAACCAATATGAGTCGCCCTCGACTTCGGGAATATTTTTGGGTTCAATATGAGAAATGAAAGTATAATGACCACACAAATCATGGAGTTTGGAGCGAGTAGATACCCCCTTTGATACATCACCTATGATGAGATTTTTGGGATGACTTGTAGCGTATCTCCAATCTTTTGAAAGTGGTTGAGATGGTTCCACTTCATTCTCTTGAACTTCACCATTAAGTTTTTCTTGTCTCTTGGGTGAGTGAGTCCTTCAAGGATACTTTCTCCTTGTCTTCACCTAAAGTGTCAATCTCTATAACATTCTTAACAAGTGCATCAGATTCTTCAAACTTAATATGCATAGATTCTTCAATTGTAAGAGATGATTTATTGAATACTCTATAAGCTTTGATAGTATTAGAATAGCCAACAAAAATTGCCTCAGAAGTCTTAGCATCAATTTCCCAAGTTATCTCTGGTGTTCAAAACAAACATTTGCATCCAAAAACTCTAAAATATGAAACATTTAGTTTTCTTGAATAATAGATTTCAAAAGAAGTTTTAGAAGAATTTTTACAATAATAAGTTCTGTTTGATATATAGCATGTGGTGTTTACAGTCTCAGCCCATAAGTATTGAGGGAGCCCGTATTCACTAATCATAGTCCTAACCATTTTTGAAGAGTCCGATTCTTCCTCTCAATGACTCCATTTTGTTGTGGAGTTCTAGGACATGACAACTCATGCTTAATTCCATTTTTTTCGCAATAAGTAATAAAGGATTGGTTGATGAACTCACCACCTCTATCACTTCTTATGCGCAAAATCGAAAAACTTTTTTCATTTCAACCCTTTTTTGAAAAACATTAAAATGCGAAAAAACTTGATCTTTATATTCAAAAAGAAAATCCATGTAAAACGGGAAAATCATCAACTAAAACAAAAACATACTGATTTTCATTTAAACTTTTAGTTTTGGTACGACCAAATAAATCTATGTGGATCAATTCTAATGGCCTAGATGTTATGATATCCTTGATTGATTTGAAAGATGACTTGGTTTGTTTCTCAAGTGGCACGCATCACAAATGCGGTCCTTCTCAAACTTCAAGTGAGGAATACTCTTCACCGATTCCTTATAATGATTATAGAAAGATGGTCAAAATAATTATGTCCTAACCTTCTATGCCATAACCACGAATCCTTATTAAAAGCATTTAAACATTTATTTTGCAATCTAGATTATACATATCAATAATATAAACATTATTTTCATGAAATCCGGTGAGAATACAATTATTGGTTTTACAATAAAAATGTTACAAGAAGATTCATTAAAAACAACTTTGAAACCACGATCACATAGTTAACTAATACTAAGTAGATTAGTTTAAGACAATCAACTAAAGCAACGCTTTCAATTAAGGGAGAAGTACAATCTTGATGTTACTTATACCGATGATGTTACCCTTGGAATCATCTCCGAAGGTGATGGTGCCACCTTCAACGTACCTTGACAGGGTTGCAAAATTATTGATGTCTCATGTCATGTGCCTAGAGCAACCACTATCAAGGTACCACTGCTCCTTACGTCTTGGAGCCTTGGTGTGCACCTATATCAAATAATGAAGTTGTTGACTTTGATACCTATATTTTCTTGGGTCGTTAGTACTTCTAACCCAAAACATGATTATTAGTACCATTTATACGATCATAACAAAATTTAGCTAGATGACAATTTCGGTCATAATAAGTACATTTATATATCTCCCATACTTGAAAGCATGATGTGCATGATGAACATGTGGTTTATGAGCATGGTGAACATGTGGTGTATGAACATGCTTTTGTGTGTTTGTGAGCATGTGTAGTGTGAATGTGTTTCTTTGATGCATTTTCTTTGAAAACATGTATTCTAGTTTAGCTTTGTTAAACTCACATTCCTTAAAATATTTCACAAATTGTTGATTTTAGTTTTAAGATTGAAATTTCATCTTCATCAATCTTGAAAAGCTTAGCTTTACGTGAAACCTTATATGCATCAAACTCCTTTTGTATTGATAAAAGGGTGGCAGACAAATCATCTTTTCTTTGGAAATAATAATTTGTTTGAAGAACTTCATTTCCTTTTCATTGTTAGACAATTTTCTTTAAAGAATCATAATTATCTGAAAGTTCTAGAAAAGCATTTAATAATTCATCTTTAGTTACTCCGCTATCATGAAAGGATGGCTCAGAATTTACCTTGGGTGTGTTTGCCATAAAACACACGTTTTTAGTGTCCACTTCCTCTTTGGATTCACTTTCTGAATCTCAAGTAGCTTTGAGAGTTTTCTTCACAAATGACTTTTTTACTTGATAGAAGAAGATATCTTGTTTCTGAAATCTGGACATTCGACCATGATATGTCCGGGTTTCCGACAGTTGAAGCAAATGATTTTCTTTTCCTCCTTTCCTTGTCGTCGTCTCCTATGGTTGTATTTTTCCTTGTTGTATGTTCTTATTGCATTTCTTACGAGGAGAGATAGCTCTTCATCATCTTCTTCTTCTTCATCATCGTCGGAGAAGGCAGGAATAGACTTGAAAGCGATAGTTTTCTTCTTTTGTGCTACCATTTCTTCTCTTGCCTTTTTCTCCATCTCATGGGTCTTAAGGTTGTCGATAAGACCAATGAGCTCCATCTCATCTTTATCGTTCAACTCTTTCAATGCGGTAGTTTTGACTTCCAAGATGGTGGAAGTGCGCGAATGACCTTTCGGACTTTTTGATCATTGTTGATTTCATTACCTAGAGAAGCAAGACTATTAGTAATTTTAGTAAACTTGTAATCATTTCATCAATAGACTCATTTTCATGCATCTTAAAGTTTCATATTGGGAACGCAAGAGATCATTTTAACTCTCTTGACTTGTAATGTTCCTTCATGAGTGACCAATAAGTGTTTTCAAATCTCATAGGCAGATTTGCAATGAATGACCCTTGTCATGTCATCCTCATTCAATGCTAAAAGTAAGACATTTTGAGCATTTGAATTCGCCTCATATTCCTTGGAGGCAAGGTCGGACTAGTGCCCTCCTCATCGGTGGGTGCACTATGGGGTTTAGTCATAGCCTTTGCAACCCAGCATCTAAGGAGTGCAAAAATATGGTCATCCTAACTTTCCATATGAGAAAGTTAAGGCTATCAAACTTGAGAGGGGTCCTAATACTGTCGGCCATTTTTACCAGTGGATGAATGAAGAAATTTTATATAATGATTAGTAAATTAGGATCTCTCTATGGATGTTAAGTCAAAAATTAGAGACTTTGCTCTGATACCAATTGAAGTTACACCTAGAGGGGAGTTGAATAGCTGTAAGGCTAATCAAATCAAAATTCAATGCAAAATAAAAATGAGATGATGAAAACGATCACTCAAAGTAAGATTAGAAGTCGTATACCACATGAAGGGTTCAGAACTTTTTCCTCATGATTCCTCTAGATAATAGTTTGAGGTGCTCAATGCAACCTTATTGTAAGAGTATAGATCGACAATAAATGAATGAAAATAAAGTAGATAAGAGAGATAAGAAATCAATCGCAAACAAAGAGATTTGTTTCGAGGTTCGAGCCACCGCTCTACGTCCCCGCCTTCACCACTGTGAAGGATTTTCAATCCACTAGAACTTCCACCAAAGGAATTACAACCACTATGGAGTACACAACTCCCCAACGCACTCCTCTAGTTTAGAGGTAGCGTAGCAACAATTACAATAAGCATTGGGTGATCAAAAAACCACAAACTCTCTCTTGAAAACACTTCTTTATAAAAACTCTAGAAAATAATATATAAAATTGAAGCTCAAGATTTTGTAAGTGAATTTTGAAAATAGAAGAGAGATTTTCAAAACCAAAACTTGAAGAGATTTCAGAGAGTAAAAGTACAAAAACTTTTTCTCAAGTAAGCACAAAACTTTGAATCTTCTCAAATTGTTGTTGTAATGAACTAAACCCTAAAGACCCCCTTATATAGGTTTTATGAAGAGCAAACTTAGAATAGTTTTACTAGCGTGAAAGAGGAAGAAATTGACCCTTAATTCAACAAACCAAAATTTTAAAATCAAAACACGTTTTAAACTGATTTTAAAAACTAGCTGTTTCTGTCAAAACAGCAGACTCACGGTCGACCGAATTTTTGAAAATTATGACTGTTAGCCCTCTCCGGTCGACTGGTCGGTTGACCGTGACAAACTAAGAGTTGGCTGCTCGCAGTCAGTCGACCGCTTGGTTGACCGCAACAGGGATCAGTCGATCGCTCACTCGACGGGGAACGTGTACAACGTGCACACCCCCAATTGCCAGAACTCCGGCCGACCGTTGCGGTCAAATGTTCTGGCCTGTAACAGGCACGGTCGACCACCCTGTCGACCGACCTTGGCCAAAACAGTTTTTGAAAAATCTTTTGAAGATATATAAAATTTTAAAATATTTTTGTTTGCATTTTGAAAGATAGGAAATATACATAGCTGCTAGATATAAGTTCAAAACTCGATAAAAAATATTTTAGAAAATTTGAGAACCAAAAATCATACTTTAGAAAAACGTGCATTTTAGTGTATGTGTATTTTTGAGCTTCAACCATATATACTAATTTTTAACAAAAACTATTTACATGATGAGTCTACAAGCAGGCGTCTCTGAAACTTGATGTTGAGCAGTGATTGAGTTAGAGCGTAATATACCATGTTTGAGCCATCCATACCTGTACCTTCCTGAAATTCATTCTTGAGTTTCTATTAGTACCAAATAGCTTTATATGGTTTGTTATCATCAAAACACATAACCCGGGGATTGTAGCTTTGGGCCAACAGATGGTTAGTATAGTTACTGGCTTGGGCTCTTCAGGACAGTTGGATGGTGATTCTATCAGATCATAATAGAGTGGGCACAGACAAGTTGGCTTAAAGTTAGATCAAGCATTGGGAGGTGCATCGACCTACCATTGGAAGCACTGACAATAGTGTTATAGACAAGAAGAAGGTGAAACTCGGCATCAATATTCACCATTTGCATGATCTTCTTGAGTTGGTTCACGTGGATGTTTGGGGTTCTACTAAGAATGCATCATTTGGAGGCCATAACTATTTTATCTCAATTATAGATGATTATTCTAGGCTTTTTTGGGCATACCTATGAGACAGAGAGTTGAAGCCCTAGAGTTGCTGGTAAAGTGAAAGAATCTGATGGAAAACCAGATAGATAGGAAGATTAAGGTGCTCTGATATGATCATGTTAAGGAGACAAGAATTCTTTCCTGTAATTTGGTCAGAATAATGGTAAAGAGACAAAGATGGTGTAGCCAGAGGGTGAACCATGCCTTACTGGAGAAGATTCGGTATTTGTTGTATAATGCATCATTAGACAAATCATTTTGGAGCCGAGGCGATTAAGTATGCTAGTCATCTCTTGAATAGGCTACATACAACTGTGATAGGAGATAAGACTCCTTTAGAGATTTGGTCAGATGTGACCATGGTTCACTCAGAGTATTTGGTTATTCGATCTATGTTGATGTTAAGAAAGACATTGGACTCTGTTGACACTTAAAAAGACAAGATTCTTGTTGGTCCGAACAATGTCTAAACTTGTTGACATTTACAAAAGACAAGTGACAGACGAGCTGAAGACCAGTTTTCACCCATCTCCAAGGGACAAGGAAGCAACTTGGACTCCACTGATCCAGCAAGCAGACAGTGAACCCGGATTGTTTCTAAACAGACCTCAGCAGGTCTAAAGATGCTAGCACTTAGCATCGCATGAGCCCAAAGGGATAGCCTCGTTTGAGAGGCTAATATCACTCGACTTCGCCAAGAAGCCAACTGACAGCCTCGCCGAAAAGCCTCTTTTTCGGACTTCGCCAAGAATTGCCTCTACCTCCGCCACGAGCTCAATGCGGGCAGCGCCATTATTGATCTGCCACAGTCAACCTTTGACCAATCAAATCTCGGATGAGATCGGATCAATCAGATCAAATCCAATTAAGATCAAATCAGAGATCAAATTGGCAGTTGATTGCCGCAATCTCTTGATTCTTCTAAAAAACGAGTAAGAAGATCAGGGGAAATCCTCCAACGATATGGAAAGGATCAAAACAGATCAAGAGGATCAACCGACCTGCCAATTCTAGCTCCGCAGAAGCTATCCTAGCCTCGCAGCAAGGCTAATTCTAGATTTAAACAGATTGATTCAATCTGTTTTCATATCTTCAAGGGACGATTATACCCTTGCTCTCCGTATAAATAGCCCGCCAGGGGTACAAGGAGAGGGGATCGAAGAATCGAGAGAGATCAATAGAGATCAATAGAGACAGAGAGACATAGAGAGAAGACTCCACAAGCAGAGGCTTCTTCACAAAGCACCGTGCGCTCTCGAATTCAGAGACCTTTTAGAGAATTGCTTTCTCTATCCAGGGTGTTGATACCCTAACATCGTCCTTCTTCTCAAGGAACCTCCGGAACCAGGCGAGAAGGAATTCCTTATTGAAGGCGATTTGAGAAGCAGCAAGAGGGTTCTACCAACCTTCTGTTCTCTGATTCCCCGAACCAGGCGAGAAGGGAATCTCATCGCTCGCATCGTCAAGGGACAAAGTGGTCGCGCGCTGACCAGACTCCTATCGGCACACTTCTCCAGAATCTCTGAGGAGATCTACTTGTAATCTTTTTAAGAATACTTGTAATTTAGCTCCTCAACCTTTTTTGTAAGTTTTCCCCCTTTGCAAACATAATGAAAAACAAGATGGCGACTCCGCTGGGGAAGAAAATTCTCCACTGCCGAGAATCAAGTGTCGCAATGCGAGGAACAGACCTTCGGGTCTAACTCTGAATTCAGAAAAGCCGGTGCAGCCAGAGCTTCTCTGGCTATATCTTCAAGGAAAGTCTCTATGGAGACTAAAAAGGTTCTCTACGGACCTACTGCGGTTATTTGGCGCAACAAGGGAGCACGTCCGCAGTCTGATTCCTTTACTTGTGAGAACTTGGTGGTTCAGTTCGATCAAGGAAGATTTGAAGAAGTCCTCTCTGGGGGTGGCCCAACGCTTCGAGCACGGAAGCATAGGAGGGTTTCCACGACCAAGGTTTCAAATCAGAAACCGGAAGCAGAATTCTGCCAACACCCCTCAGCCTCATGTGTGGCTAATCAGGTCCTTGCGAACCTAAGTCTCCTCTGCCAAGGCGGGTATGGAGGCCTAAACAGAAGTCTTCGACCGAAACTTCAGGCGTAGCTACGCCCTAAACCGCGCCCTCTCATAAAGAAAAAGGCAAGATGCCTGTCTGCTCCAATCATAAAGTTACAACGGCAATCATACCGTCGTCCAATTCAAGGGCAGCGATGCCTCGCGTCGGCCTCGTTCTCATGAGCGAAGCTACTGTACCACAGAGTACGCGCAGGGTTCATGACCGCAAAGCCAAAGCCGAAGTACCATATAAGGCTAATTGCCTTCGCAGCAGCATAGCGGGTAAAGCACCGCAGCGTGCTCCGCTTTCCAGTGCGTCAAGCACTAAGTTCGCGTCTAATGGCGAAGCTAGAACCAAAGCACTTTCAGTGCTAATCCCATCTACAGGGATAAAGGAGGCAGGACATCGCCCTATGTACGACCCAAAAGAGCCTTCGCGCTCGATTGCAGGGACCCAACCGGGTTCGATTTGAGGAAATGTTGACAGATAGACAAACCTCTTCCCCTGTTGTCAACAAGTGGGATGTCAGCTGTGGGACACTCCACTCGGTCCATTGCCGACTGGGAACCAACTTCCACCACGCCTCCAAGACGACGGTCAGTTTTTAATCGACTATCAGTACAAGCCCGGTGAAGCATCGCAGAAGGAGTATCTTGCGAGATCTCCCCTCCGCATCCGTCAACATGACTGGGGAGAGGACGAGAGCTGCGCAGGGGAAGACAAACATCTGACGACACCCCCTACAGCTCCCCAGATCCAGTCTACAGCCCAGGCTTAGGCGAAGTCTTGGTGCATGAAGAAGGTGTCTTCTGAAACACCAGATCCAGGGTGTGGCGATACCCTACACTTATGAACAGCCTTCCTCCTCGACGGCCCTAGCCCCACCAGAGCCCAGGAGATCACTCCAATCATCGGACGAAGAAGATGAAGATAGTGGGTACGCCTCTTCGGCGACAGTCAGTTCGGTGCGAACAGACTGAGCATCAGTCAATATGGCTGAAAACGTCAACGACGATCTTCGTCGACGCCTGGAAGCTCAGGAGCAAACTTCCAGAACTCAGCAAGAGGCCCTGGATAATATTCAACAGATGCTCGCTCAACTCCTCAGTAACCGGAATAACAATGATGCCGGGAGCAATCACGATGAGGAGGAACACTTCAGCAATGAGCAACCAAAGCCGGAGAAATCCAAGGAAGGTTCTTCCTTAGACGCCGAAGTCCTTAAGGGCCTCCAAGCTCAAATCGCATCCCTAGCTCAGAGGGATGAATTAAAGAAGGTAGGGGCAGTCCGTCCTTATCCGCTGGAGTGGGATTCGGTGCCATATCCACCGAAGTTCAAACCGCCAACGCTGCATACCTATGATGGAAAGAGCTCGCCAAATCAGCACATCTACTATTTCCGGTCTCAGACTGGTAATGATATAAGCAATGACGCCATCATGGCTAGGCTATTCATTGGCACCTTAAAGGGGGTGGCATTTGACTGGTTCCGAAGTCTTCCCCCGGGTTCTATCAACTCCTGGATCGACCTGGAAACTCGATTCCTCTCTCGTTTCTATGAGGACGATACCGAAGTGACCATGGACAAACTCCTCTCCACTGTGCAGAGGAAGGGCGAATCTGTCCGTGACTACATTGAACGGTTCAGAAAACTTATCCTTGACGTGCCAGCAGGGATGCCACTACCTATGCTTTGCAGACATGCAGACACAACTTCCTAGATCAAGTGGAAGTTCGCATGGGGGCTGTTAAAGCCCACACTTGGAAAGAATTGGTCGAACAAGCTGAGATAGCCGAGAAATCGGCTAAAAAGTTCGAACCATCCGCCCTAGAGGCAAGTGGGGATGAACAACAAAGGGTGTAACGCCCCGATCCCGGCGATACGGGGACGTCACTGCAACGTATATACGTAAGTCCGAATTACCTTCCCGTATATACGCTAAGCATCAGTACAGACAAGAATCAGAGTACGGAAGCAAATGGTGCATTATACAATCCAACATATATATCCAATTACAGAATTATCACCAGATGTGATTACAATATTACAATAATATTATATCACTGATGCGCAAATGCGGGAATACAAGAGATATACAATATATATGAACAGTATAAAAGGAAGCTCACATACACGTATACAAGGAAAGTACAAGCATAAATAGAAAAAGGGCACTCACGAGTTTGCTAGGGAAAAACTCGAGAGGCACAGAGGGGGTCTGGAAGGATGGAACTCTGAAAGGCCTGCTGGGGATCCACGCTATCACTGCGCTACTCCGATCACACGCTCCTAGCTCCATGACCTGGACGTGAGAATCCAGGGGAGTCAAATGATACTCCCCAGGCGAGTGTAGAAGCAAAACCAAGTGGTGAAGCAGGGTGAGCACAATAATGCATATATCAAGTAGGAAATACTCAGGAGGCAGATAAGATAGAGCAGGTATGAATAGACATGGCATGAGAATCATAAAACAGGAAATCCGAATAAAACCAATCCGAGCTACCAGGTAGTTATAACATAATACTCATAAAACAGGAAATCCGATATAAAGTCCCGGAGAATCAAATACGGTAAGGCACATCACAGATTCATAGCCGTTTAAGTTGCAGGCTTTGGTATGCGTCCCATTCCACATACCTCTACTTACAACTTAAAGAGCCGGTTATTATGACACTTTATTATTACTCGTCAACCCATATATCTCGGTATGTGTCTCGGTGTACGGCCAACTCACATACATCCATATATAAGCAAGTCGAGGTTGTTATTGGAAACAGCGGTTGTATCAACGAACTATGTTTACAGTGGGTCCGTGCATGCCCGGGACCACGGTCACAGGGTGTTCCGTTGCATGGTAACGGAACCAGCCGCAAGGCCTATCAGGAGGGACTTATGTATGCCCTATCAATCAGGAATAAGGGAGCCAGCTCTCCCCTCGGTCCCCTGGAGTACCACAGGTCAGACCGGATATAGTGCACAACCTAATGCCACTGTAAACACGAACACATATCGATATCCGCATGTTTCCCCCGACCCAATACAAGTTGGTCCATTTTAGGATTTATTAGTTTAATTATCACTTTACGGGAAAAACAGGAAATAGACATGATCAGGAATAAGGAGTACATAAGCACTATATAGTCAGGTCACTGTATGTAAAGCAGGAAAACAGGTCACTGATCATGACACAGAATCATAAGTCAAGGTCCCCGTAAAGATGATAATCACAAGTCAAGTCATCATGCTGGGTGTCAAGTGATAGCATGACAGAGTGGTGATATTTAGTAAACAACCAAGCATAGCAAGATATTGGTAATAGTCTGGGTAAGTCAGGTCATAACCAGAGGGTCTAGCCAAATAGTAGTAGGTCAGGTGGTCAGGTGATAACACACTAGATGTCAGGTGATATACATGTGTTAAAAGGAAACATGCAACTAACAAGTCTGAAGTAGTAGTAGGGCAAGTGTAAACATAAAAGTAATGACCCAAAGTCCAACAAGTCCAACGACCACGAAGGGTCGGCCACGCATAGCATAAAGCAATAAAAGATATAAAGCATGAAATACAATACATAAAGACTAGAGCGAGAATACTATCATAATCAATGGAATGGTAAAGCAAGAGGGTAGCGAGTGAGAACACTCGCCTGAGTCACCAATATACCGAAATATCCGTAATCCACTGAAGTTCGGGATGCGCCATAACCTGTGATATAAATATGTAGAGTGAAGAGGAGAGAGAAAGAGTTAGAGAGAGAAAGAGAGGTTTAGAGAGAGAAAGTCTAGAGAGAGAAAATGGGATTTTTAGAGAGAGTCTATTTAGAGAGAGAAAGTGAGATTTCTAGAGAGAGAATCTAGAGGGAGATTTCTAGAGAGAGAAAATCTAGAGTGAGAAAGAGTGATTTTTAGAAAGGGATAACCTAGAGAGAGAAAGAGTGATTTTTAGAGGGAGAAACCCTAGAGAGAGAAAGTGGAGGTTTTAGAGAGGGTCTAGGGAGGAGTTAGAGAGAGAAACTGAGGAGAGAGAGGGAGAGGAATTGTAGAGAGAGGAGAGAGAGGAAGAGAGAGGAAGAGAGAGAGAAGGAAAGAGAGAGAAAGAGGAGAGAGAGAGAGAGCTAGAGTGAGAAAGAGAGGAAGAGAGAAAGAGAGAGGAGAGAGAAACAGTGAGAGAGAGAGAGAGAAGAGAGAGAGAGAGAGAAGAGAGAGAGGATAGAGAGAGAAAGAGAGAAAGAGAGAGAGAGAGGAGAGAGAGAGAGAGAGCTAGAGTGAGAAAGAGAGGAGAGAGAAAAGAGAGAGGAGAGAGAAACAGTGAGAGAGAGAGAGATAGGGGCTGCTCACGCAGCCCCCCTCCAGCGCAAGGAGGGCCCACTGGCCGTGGGCCCTGGGGACCTGGCCGGCCCTCTGCCGGCCAGGGGCCTTGCCGGCGGCGGTCCTGGCCGCCGGCGGCCCAACAGAGAGAAGAGAGGGAGAGAGAGTGGGGGGCAGTAGCCCCCCCCCTTCACATGCACAGGGGGCTGGAAGCCCCCTGGCTGGGCGAGGCAGCCACCGCCGGCGGAGCGCCGGCGGGGCGCAGGAACTGGGGTGGCCGGGGGCCACCCCAGGGGAGAGACAGGGAGGGGGCAGCAGCCCCCTCCCCAACAGAGCCCGGCCAGGGCCACACACCTGTAACGCCCCGATCCCGGCGATACGGGGACGTCACTGCAACGTATATACGTAGGTCAGAACTACCCTCCCGTATATACGCTAAGCATCAGTACAAACAAGAATCAGAGTACGGAAGCATATGGTGCATTATACATTCCAACACATATATATATATACAATTACAGAGTTATCACCAGAGGTGATGAATATTACAATAATAATACATCACAGATATGCGCAAATGCGAGAGTACAAAAGATATACATATGTGAATGGTACAAAAGGGAGCTCACATACAGGTATACAAGGAAAAGTATATGAGTAAATAGAAATAGGGCACTCACGAGTTTGCTAAGAGGAAACTCGAGAGGCATACAGGGGGCCTGGAAGGATGTGGCCCTGGACGGTCGGCTGGAGATCCACGCTACCGCTGCGCCACTCTGAGCAGTAACGGGGAGAATCCACATGCTCCGGGCTCCATAACCTGGACATGAGAATCCAGGGGAGTCAGTGAAACTCCCCAGGCGAGTAGGATGCAAAAGCCAGGTGGCGAGCCAAGGGTGAGTACAAGAGTCAAGTACCGAAGACAGGAGGGTTAGAACACAAGTGAAATATATATGAACAAGTATAACATAATATCCATAAAACAGGAAATCCAAGGTAAAGCTGATCATAAGCAAAAGTGATTGTATACGCTTAAGTCACGGTCCCATGAGACTAATACATCGAAGGAATAATCCAAACAAGGAAACCCTCATCCATATACCTTTATCTCATGCCACCGAAAATCCAAGCGTATAGAATCAGAGTTGCAAAGTAGTCATAACAAGAATACATAACAGATGTGACAAGAGTGCATAACAGGTATCAAAACAGGAATCATAACAGTAATCATAACTGGGATCACAGGAAACACCTATTATTATTATTACTCGTCTGACCCATATATCTCGGTATGTGACCTGGTGTACGGCCAACCCACATACATCCATATATAAGCAAGTCGAGGGTTGTTAACGGAAGTAGATGGAGAACTGATAGAACTTCTTATAGTGGTTTCCATACACCTGGAACCGGCTTTGGAGGCCCAAAGTCCCCCTATTCAGTAATTCAGATTCACTACCGCCAGTACATATATATATATGTATATACATACTTTTATACCCCACCACTATAAGCAAGATATCATTCCGGCATCCATCACTTCCTCCCATACCCATACAAGTTGTCCTTTTTATAGCTTATGAACATAATTATCAGATTTTGGGAATGAGCAATATCATAACAGTAATACATAACAGTGATCAGTACATAACAGTAATCAGGTACTACATTCCCTCTATCGTGATAATTATAAGAATCGGTGTATCATGCTGGTGTCAAGAGATAGCATGATAAATGGTGATGTATATCAAGTAACATGCATAACAATGGATTGATAATAAGTCTGGGTAAGTCATGACATAACAAGATGGTCTTGCCAGATAGTGGCATGTCAGGTGGTCAGGTGATAACATACTGGAAGTTAGGTGATAACATACTAAATGGTCAGGTGATATACATGTGTTAAAAGGAAGCATGAAACTAACAAGTCTGACATGGCAAGTAGAAACATAGAAGCAACTTAGTGTTCAACGACCACGAAGGATCTGCCACGCATGGTATACGACAAAGGAGTAAGAATATCATAAGCATGGTACAAGCACAAGATGAAGCTATCATAATACAAGCAATGTAGTGCAATACATGAATATGGAAATAAGAAGCGAAATACTTATCGACCGATGAAACGGGAAACTCAAATAGAGGCGAGACTACTCGCATACAAGAAAGTAGCGAGTGAGAATACTCGCCTAAACCTCAAAGCGCCGAAAGATCCGAAATCCACGAAATCCGGGGCACGCCATAAACTATGATATATATATGTAGAGTGAAGAGGAGAGAGAAAGAGAGAAGTGAAGATGATGTTAGTCAAGATACAAGTCAAGAAGTATAATATACAACATATAAACCAAGTATAAGATCCAAGTTTGAGAAGGTAAATAACTGTAACAAACAGACAGAATTAGTCGACTAGGGTAGGATGAGTAGTCGACTATCCGAAGGACCCGATCCTAGTATATTACCCGATTTGGCCTTTCCGGTGTTTAGATTTGACCGATTTCAGTTCCAAAGATTATTTTCCAATATTTTAGATTTATATGATTTTCTGGAATTATCTTGGATTAAAAGGAATTTCTCCAAAACCGGTGTCGGCCAGTACCGCTGACCGATTTCCGGATTTTTATTTTACAAACGGCTTGGAATTTCATAATGGTTCTTTAGACTTTATTTCTTAGAATCATATTTCTTACTTACATTCTTTTTCTGAGGATTTTATGATTTTATGAAAATTCCAACGGAGTCGGTAGATGACTGGTTCCGGGATTTTTAGTTTCAAAACTATAAAGTATTTCTTCAAACGGATTTCACTATTGGTCTTTATATATTAT
Organism: Agave tequilana; assembly: GCA_038442645.1. NCBI lineage: Eukaryota > Viridiplantae > Streptophyta > Magnoliopsida > Asparagales > Asparagaceae > Agave > Agave tequilana. Next base: position 115,464 of record JAVJIF010009054.1, on the reverse strand, counting down.
TATTGATTTTGGTAATTATTTCGGGTCGTTCCGAGATACTTGAATTTCGGACGATTCCGGTATTTTTCCCGAAAGGTTTCCGCATCCGCAACTGAGTCCCGGGAATCCGCCACTTCCATTATTTTCATCTTCTTTCCCAAGAAAATATCTTCTCATTATAATTTCTTTTCCATTTTCCTTTTCCTTTATTTCTTTCTTCCTCCACTAACCAAAGCCTTTTCCAATTTTCCAATAATTCCAATTTTCCACATAATTCCACTCACTTTCACCTAATCCCTTTTTAAATCCCACTCATTCTCTCTCTCCCCCATGGCCGGCCAAGTGGCCAAGAGAAGGACACTCACCTCACCCCCACTTTGCAATTAAGCCCTCCCCTTTCATTTAATTGCAACTCCCTTTACAAAATCCAAATCCTATATATACATTTCCTTTCATTTCAATCCCTTTCTTTTCATTTCTCTTCACCAAAAGCCAAACCCTAGCTTTCACCACCTCCATCTCCTTCATCTCCACCAAGGCAACCACCACCACCTCTCCAACCTAGCTTCATCTTCTTCTTCCTTCATCACCATGGAAACAACCACCAAGGTCATCAACTTCCATCATCAACCATCTCTTTTGGTAGGTAATTTTCATCACCAAGACTTGGTTATTTCTTAGCATGCTTAAGTTCACATATCATGTTCAATTATGTCTTTAAATCCATGTTTATTTAGCCATCAAACCAAAACCCTAGAAAACTGTTCTGTATGCTGTTTCCAGTCGATTAGTCGACTTGACCTAGAACCTAGTCGACTAGAAACCCTTAGCTGAAACTTAACCTTTTCTGGAAAACCCAGTATTAGTCGACTTACCTTAGTCCCTAGTCGACTAGAGGCCCTTAGTCGACTACCCCTATGACCCTAGTCGACTAACTTTTCCTGAATCTGAATACAGCTCTCTGGAACCCAGTATTAGTCGACTATACCGGACTGTTAGTCGACTAACCCTTTATTAGTCGACTACTCATCCTACCCTAGTCGACTAATTCTGTCTGTTTGTTACAGTTATTTACCTTCTCAAACTTGGATCTTATACTTGGTTTATATGTTGTATATTATACTTCTTGACTTGTATCTTGACTAACATCATCTTCACTTCTCTCCTCTCTCTCCTCTTCACACTACATATATATATCATAGTTTATGGCGTGCCCCGGATTTCGTGGATTTCGGATCTTTCGGCGCTTTGAGGTTTAGGCGAGTATTCTCACTCGCTACTTTCTTGTATGCGAGTAGTCTCGCTCTTCTCTTATATCTATTTGAGTTTCCAGTTTCGTCGGAACGATAAGTATTTCATTTCCTATTTTCATGTATTTGATTCCATGTCTATATATATCTTTTGATGCTTCTATACCATGCGTGGCCGACCCTTCGTGGTCGTTGACTTCTAGATTTCTGCTATGTTATCATTGCCATGTTATTGCCTCAGACATATCAGTTGCATACTTACTTGTAACACATGTATATCACTTGACATCTGGTATATTACCACCTGACCACCTGACATGCTATTATTTGACCAGACCCTCTTGTCATGACCTGGCTTACCTGACTGTTATCAATCTCTTGGTATGCATGTTACTTGATATACATATCACCACTTGTCATGCTATCTTTTATACCAAGCATGATACACCGATTCTTATAATTATCACGATAAAGGGAATGTAACACCTGACTACTGTTATAGGCTGATTATGTACTGATGACTTGTTATAATCCTACTCTTTCCCTTAATCTGATAATTATGTTAATAATTCATAAAAAGGACAACTTGTATGGGTATGGGAGGAAGTGATGGATGCCGGAATGATACTTTTTCTTATGGTGACGGAGTTAAAGTATATATATATATGTGCATATATATATATACAATGGAGCAGCATTATTATATTACATTACATACTTTGCCTACCGGTTCCAGGGGTATGGAACTACTATAAGAAAGGCTATCAGTTCTCCATCGGCTTCCGTTAACAACCTTGGCTAGCTTATATATGGATGTATGTGGGTTGGCCGTACACCAGGTCACATACCGAGATATATGAGTAAGACAAGTAATAATAATAATAATAATAGTCACCTGTCATGATTCCTGTTAAAGTACCTGTTATGATTCCTGTTGCACTTGCTATGCATGTCATGATTTCCGAGATGTGTTCGTGTTTGACTTTCATATGATTTGCAACTCTGATTCTATACGCTTGGATATTCTGTGGCATGAGATAAAGGTATATAGATGAGGGTTTCCTTATTTGGATTATTCCTTCGATGTATTAGTCTCATGGGACCGTAACCTAAGCGTATACAATCACCTTGCATGAAATCAGTTTTACCTTGGATTTCCGTTTTTCTGATGATTGTATTATGACCGCCCATATATGTATTTCATTTGTGTTCTAACCCTCCTGTCTTCTGAGTTTGACACTTGTGTTCCTCCTGGCTCGCCACCTGGCTTTGTATCATACTCGCCTGGGGAGTTTCACTGACTCCCCTGGATTCTCATGTCCAGGTCATGGAGCTTGGAGCGTGGCTTCTCCCTGTGGCTGCTCAGAGTAGCGCAGCGGGTAGCGTGGATCTCCAGCCGACCGTCCAGAGCCACATCCTTCCAGACCCCCTTTGTGCCTCTCGAGTTTTTCCTTAGCAAACTCGTGAGTGCTCTTTTATACTTTTCATGCTTGTACTTTCCTTGTATACGTGCATGTGAGCTTCCTTTTATACTGTTCATATATATTGTATATCTCTTGTATTCCCGCATTTGCGCATCAGTGATATAATATTATTGTAATATTGTAATCACATCTGGTGATAATTCTGTAATTGGATATATGTGTTGGAATGTATAATGCACCATTTGCTTCCGTACTCTGATTCTTGTCTGTACTGATGCTTAGCGTATATACGGGAGGGTAGTTCTGACCTACGTATATACGTTGCAGTGACGTCCCCGTATCGCCGGGATCGGGGCGTTACAGGTTGGTATCAGAGCTTAGGTCAACTTGGGCTCGTCAGAGCTTAGGTCAGCTTAGGCTCTAACCTCCTCAGTACGTCCAGAAGGCAAATCAATGGTAAAGAGATTTGCAACTGGAATACATGAGTCTTGGTTATACATTCCAACTGCAAGTGCAGAGTTATCTATTTCTTGGCTATCTTTCCTTTGATTTCTAATCCCTCCTTGAATATCTTTCCCTTGATTCCTAATCACTCCTATCCTTTCCCCGTTTTGGTTTTATTTTGGTTTTATGAAGCCTTATACTATCTTAAGATATGACTAGACTAGAGAGGTAGTGGCTGGTTCAGAATGAAGCTATTATGTGATCTCTTCGGCCAATTCTATGAAGCTTGGTATTCTCCAGATCGATCTTGATCTGGCTATCTTTTAGAAGACAGCATTCGGGATTCTTAATTATCGGTCTTCTTTATTATGCTCAGGATTTTTGGGGTTTTCTTTATTACACAGCCACGACATCATCAGTATTCATTTATTTCACAGCCACGACATCATCAGTATTATTCAGCATTATTCTAAAGATTTATTACACAGCCACGACATCATCAGCCGGAAATGCAGAGTATAATTATTATTCAGTTGACTTGAGAGCCCTACCTATAGTGCTTCATATCTTAATTGGTATAGATTCCACCCTTGTCCCCTTTGTATTCAATTTACCCCTTAACGAAATTGCGAGGACGCAATTTTTTGTAAGGTGGGTGGATTGTAATACCCGTTCCCGGAATACGTACTTAGTTGCGTATTCAGATTTTCAGTCGTATTTTTTCGATTTGTTTCCTGTATTTGTTTTGCTTTATGAATTCCTTATATGACTGTTTTGTCTTGGATTTGGATTCGTGGACACGGAGTCAGCCCTAGTCTGAACCGAAGGACCCGATCCTAGTATATTACCCGATTTGGCCTTTTCGGTGTTTAGATTTGACCGATTTCAGTTCCAAAGATTATTTTCCAATATTTTAGATTTTATATGATTTTCTGGAATTATCTTGGATTAAAAGGAATTTCTCCAAAACCGGTGTCGGCCAGTACCGCTGACGATTCCCGGATTTTTATTTTACAAACGGCTTGGAATTTCATGATGGTTCTTTAGACTTTATTTCTTAGAATCATATTTCTTACTTACATTCTTTTTCTGAGGATTTTATGATTTTATGAAAATTCCAACGGAGTCGGTAGATGACTGGTTCCGGGATTTTTAGTTTCAAAACTATAAAGTATTTCTTCAAACGGATTTCACTATTGGTCTTTATATATTATTATTGATTTTTGGTAATTATTTCGGGTCGTTCCGAGATACTTGAATTTCGGACGATTCCGGTATTTTTCCCGAAAGGTTTCCGCATCCGCAACTGAGTCCCGGGAATCCGCCACTTCCATTATTTCATCTTCTTTCCCAAGAAAATATCTTCTCATTATAATTTTTTTCCATTTTTCCTTTCCTTTATTTCTTTCCTTCCTCCACTAACCAAAGCCTTTTCCAATTTTTCAATAATTCCAATTTTCCACATAATTCCACTCACTTTCACCTAATCCCTTTTTTAAATCCCACTCATTCTCTCTCTCCCCCATGGCCGGCCAAGTGGCCAAGAGAAGGACACTCACCTCACCCCCACTTTGCAATTAAGCCCTCCCCTTTCATTTAATTGCAACTCCCTTTACAAAATCCAAATCCTATATATACATTTCCTTTTCATTTCAATCCCTTTCTTTTCATTTCTCTTCACCAAAGCCAAACCCTAGCTTTCACCACCTCCATCTCCTTCATCTCCACCAAGGCAACCACCACCACCTCTCCAACCTAGCTTCATCTTCTTCTTCCTTCATCACCATGGAAACAACCACCAAGGTCATCAACTTCCATCATCAACCATCTCTTTTGGTAGGTAATTTTCATCACCAAGACTTGGTTATTTCTTAGCATGCTTAAGTTCACATATCATGTTCAATTATGTCTTTAAATCCATGTTTATTTAGCCATCAAACAAAACCCTAGAAAACCTGTTCTGTATGCTGTTTCCAGTCGATTAGTCGACTTGACCTAGAACCTAGTCGACTAGAAACCCTTAGCTGAAACTTAACCTTTTCTGGAAAACCCAGTATTAGTCGACTTACCTTAGTCCCTAGTCGACTAGAGGCCCTTAGTCGACTACCCTATGACCCTAGTCGACTAACTTTTCCTGAATCTGAATACAGCTCTCTGGAACCCAGTATTAGTCGACTATACCGGACTGTTAGTCGACTAACCCCTTTATTAGTCGACTACTCATCCTACCCTAGTCGACTAATTCTGTCTGTTTGTTACAGTTATTTACCTTCTCAAACTTGGATCTTATACTTGGTTTATATGTTGTATATTATACTTCTTGACTTGTATCTTGACTAACATCATCTTCACTTCTCTCCTTCTCTCTCCTCTTCACACTACATATATATATCATAGTTTATGGCGTGCCCCGGATTTCGTGGATTTCGGATCTTTCGGCGCTTTGAGGTTTAGGCGAGTATTCTCACTCGCTACTTTCTTGTATGCGAGTAGTCTCGCTCTTCTCTTATATCTATTTGAGTTTCCAGTTTCGTCGGAACGATAAGTATTTCATTTCCTATTTTCATGTATTTGATTCCATGTCTATATATATCTTTTGATGCTTCTATACCATGCGTGGCCGACCCTTCGTGGTCGTTGACTTCTAGATTTCTGCTATGTTATCATTGCCATGTTATTGCCTCAGACATATCAGTTGCATACTTACTTGTAACACATGTATATCACTTGACATCTGGTATATTACCACCTGACCACCTGACATGCTATTATTTGACCAGACCCTCTTGTCATGACCTGGCTTACCTGACTGTTATCAATCTCTTGGTATGCATGTTACTTGATATACATATCACCACTTGTCATGCTATCTTTTATACCAAGCATGATACACCGATTCTTATAATTATCACGATAAAGGGAATGTAACACCTGACTACTGTTATAGGCTGATTATGTACTGATGACTTGTTATAATCCTACTCTTTCCCTTAATCTGATAATTATGTTAATAATTAATAAAAAGGACAACTTGTATGGGTATGGGAGGAAGTGATGGATGCCGGAATGATACTTTTTCTTATGGTGACGGAGTTAAAGTATATATATATATGTGCATATATATATATACAATGGAGCAGCATTATTATATTACATTACATACTTTGCCTACCGGTTCCAGGGGTATGGAACTACTATAAGAAAGGCTATCAGTTCTCCATCGGCTTCCGTTAACAACCTTGGCTAGCTTATATATGGATGTATGTGGGTTGGCCGTACACCAGGTCACATACCGAGATATATGAGTAAGACAAGTAATAATAATAATAATAATAGTCACCTGTCATGATTCCTGTTAAAGTACCTGTTATGATTCCTGTTGCACTTGCTATGCATGTCATGATTTCCGAGATGTGTTCGTGTTTGACTTTCATATGATTTGCAACTCTGATTCTATACGCTTGGATATTCTGTGGCATGAGATAAAGGTATATAGATGAGGGTTTCCTTATTTGGATTATTCCTTCGATGTATTAGTCTCATGGGACCGTAACCTAAGCGTATACAATCACCTTGCATGAAATCAGTTTTACCTTGGATTTCCGTTTTTCTGATGATTGTATTATGACCGCCCATATATGTATTTCATTTGTGTTCTAACCCTCCTGTCTTCTGAGTTTGACACTTGTGTTCCTCCTGGCTCGCCACCTGGCTTTGTATCATACTCGCCTGGGGAGTTTCACTGACTCCCCTGGATTCTCATGTCCAGGTCATGGAGCTTGGAGCGTGGCTTCTCCCTGTGGCTGCTCAGAGTAGCGCAGCGGTAGCGTGGATCTCCAGCCGACCGTCCAGAGCCACATCCTTCCAGACCCCCTTTGTGCCTCTCGAGTTTTTCCTTAGCAAACTCGTGAGTGCTCTTTTATACTTTTCATGCTTGTACTTTCCTTGTATACGTGCATGTGAGCTTCCTTTTATACTGTTCATATATATTGTATATCTCTTGTATTCCCGCATTTGCGCATCAGTGATATAATATTATTGTAATATTGTAATCACATCTGGTGATAATTCTGTAATTGGATATATGTGTTGGAATGTATAATGCACCATTTGCTTCCGTACTCTGATTCTTGTCTGTACTGATGCTTAGCGTATATACGGGAGGGTAGTTCTGACCTACGTATATACGTTGCAGTGACGTCCCCGTATCGCCGGGATCGGGGCGTTACAGGTTGGTATCAGAGCTTAGGTCAACTTGGGCTCGTCAGAGCTTAGGTCAGCTTAGGCTCTAACCTCCTCAGTACGTCCAGAAGGCAAATCAATGGTAAAGAGATTTGCAACTGGAATACATGAGTCTTGGTTATACATTCCAACTGCAAGTGCAGAGTTATCTATTTCTTGGCTATCTTTCCTTTGATTTCTAATCCCTCCTTGAATATCTTTCCCTTGATTCCTAATCACTCCTATCCTTTCCCCGTTTTGGTTTTATGTTTTGGTTTTATGAAGCCTTATACTATCTTAAGATATGACTAGACTAGAGAGGTAGTGGCTGGTTCAGAATGAAGCTATTATGTGATCTCTTCGGCCAATTCTATGAAGCTTGGTATTCTCCAGATCGATCTTGATCTGGCTATCTTTTAGAAGACAGCATTCGGGATTCTTAATTATCGGTCTTCTTTATTATGCTCAGGATTTTTGGGGTTTTCTTTATTACACAGCCACGACATCATCAGTATTCATTTATTTCACAGCCACGACATCATCAGTATTATTCAGCATTATTCTAAAGATTTATTACACAGCCACGACATCATCAGCCGGAAATGCAGAGTATAATTATTATTCAGTTGACTTGAGAGCCCTACCTATAGTGCTTCATATCTTAATTGGTATAGATTCCACCCTTGTCCCCTTGTATTCAATTTACCCCTTAACGAAATTGCGAGGACGCAATTTTTTGTAAGGTGGGTGGATTGTAATACCCCGTTCCCGGAATACGTACTTAGTTGCGTATTCAGATTTTCAGTCGTATTTTTTCGATTTGTTTCCTGTATTTGTTTTGCTTTATGAATTCCTTATATGACTGTTTTGTCTTGGATTTGGATTCGTGGACACGGAGTCAGCCCTAGTCTGAACCGAAGGACCCGATCCTAGTATATTACCCGATTTGGCCTTTTCGGTATTTAGATTTGACCGATTTCAGTTCCAAAGATTATTTTCCAATATTTTAGATTTTATATGATTTTCTGGAATTATCTTGGATTAAAAGGAATTTCTCCAAAACCGGTGTCGGCCAGTACCGCTGACCGATTCCCGGATTTTTATTTTACAAACGGCTTGGAATTTCATGATGGTTCTTTAGACTTTATTTCTTAGAATCATATTCTTACTTACATTCTTTTTCTGAGGATTTTATGATTTTATGAAAATTCCAACGGAGTCGGTAGATGACTGGTTCCGGGATTTTTAGTTTCAAAAATATAAAGTATTTCTTCAAACGGATTTCACTATTGGTCTTTATATATTATTATTGATTTTTGGTAATTATTTCGGGTCGTTCCGAGATACTTGAATTTCGGACGATTCCGGTATTTTTCCCGAAAGGTTTCCGCATCCGCAACTGAGTCCCGGGAATCCGCCACTTCCATTATTTTCATCTTCTTTCCCAAGAAAATATCTTCTCATTATAATTTTTTTCCATTTTTCCTTTTCCTTTATTTCTTTCCTTCCTCCACTAACCAAAGCCTTTTCCAATTTTTCAATAATTCCAATTTTCCACATAATTCCACTCACTTTCACCTAATCCCTTTTTTAAATCCCACTCATTCTCTCTCTCCCCCATGGCCGGCCAAGTGGCCAAGAGAAGGACACTCACCTCACCCCCACTTTGCAATTAAGCCCTCCCCTTTCATTTAATTGCAACTCCCTTTACAAAATCCAAATCCTATATATACATTTCCTTTTCATTTCAATCCCTTTCTTTTCATTTCTCTTCACCAAAAGCCAAACCCTAGCTTTCACCACCTCCATCTCCTTCATCTCCACCAAGGCAACCACCACCACCTCTCCAACCTAGCTTCATCTTCTTCTTCCTTCATCACCATGGAAACAACCACCAAGGTCATCAACTTCCATCATCAACCATCTCTTTTGGTAGGTAATTTTCATCACCAAGACTTGGTTATTTCTTAGCATGCTTAAGTTCACATATCATGTTCAATTATGTCTTTAAATCCATGTTTATTTAGCCATCAAACCAAAACCCTAGAAAACCTGTTCTGTATGCTGTTTCCAGTCGATTAGTCGACTTGACCTAGAACCTAGTCGACTAGAAACCCTTAGCTGAAACTTAACCTTTTCTGGAAAACCCAGTATTAGTCGACTTACCTTAGTCCCTAGTCGACTAGAGGCCCTTAGTCGACTACCCCTATGACCCTAGTCGACTAACTTTTCCTGAATCTGAATACAGCTCTCTGGAACCCAGTATTAGTCGACTATACCGGACTGTTAGTCGACTAACCCCTTTATTAGTCGACTACTCATCCTACCCTAGTCGACTAATTCTGTCTGTTTGTTACAGTTATTTACCTTCTCAAACTTGGATCTTATACTTGGTTTATATGTTGTATATTATACTTCTTGACTTGTATCTTGACTAACATCATCTTCACTTCTCTCCTTCTCTCTCCTCTTCACACTACATATATATATCATAGTTTATGGCGTGCCCCGGATTTCGTGGATTTCGGATCTTTCGGCGCTTTGAGGTTTAGGCGAGTATTCTCACTCGCTACTTTCTTGTATGCGAGTAGTCTCGCTCTTCTCTTATATCTATTTGAGTTTCCAGTTTCGTCGGAACGATAAGTATTTCATTTCCTATTTTCATGTATTTGATTCCATGTCTATATATATCTTTTGATGCTTCTATACCATGCGTGGCCGACCCTTCGTGGTCGTTGACTTCTAGATTTCTGCTATGTTATCATTGCCATGTTATTGCCTCAGACATATCAGTTGCATACTTACTTGTAACACATGTATATCACTTGACATCTGGTATATTACCACCTGACCACCTGACATGCTATTATTTGACCAGACCCTCTTGTCATGACCTGGCTTACCTGACTGTTATCAATCTCTTGGTATGCATGTTACTTGATATACATATCACCACTTGTCATGCTATCTTTTATACCAAGCATGATACACCGATTCTTATAATTATCACGATAAAGGGAATGTAACACCTGACTACTGTTATAGGCTGATTATGTACTGATGACTTGTTATAATCCTACTCTTTCCCTTAATCTGATAATTATGTTAATAATTCATAAAAAGGACAACTTGTATGGGTATGGGAGGAAGTGATGGATGCCGGAATGATACTTTTTCTTATGGTGACGGAGTTAAAGTATATATATATATGTGCATATATATATATACAATGGAGCAGCATTATTATATTACATTACATACTTTGCCTACCGGTTCCAGGGGTATGGAACTACTATAAGAAAGGCTATCAGTTCTCCATCGGCTTCCGTTAACAACCTTGGCTAGCTTATATATGGATGTATGTGGGTTGGCCGTACACCAGGTCACATACCGAGATATATGAGTAAGACAAGTAATAATAATAATAATAATAGTCACCTGTCATGATTCCTGTTAAAGTACCTGTTATGATTCCTGTTGCACTTGCTATGCATGTCATGATTTCCGAGATGTGTTCGTGTTTGACTTTCATATGATTTGCAACTCTGATTCTATACGCTTGGATATTCTGTGGCATGAGATAAAGGTATATAGATGAGGGTTTCCTTATTTGGATTATTCCTTCGATGTATTAGTCTCATGGGACCGTAACCTAAGCGTATACAATCACCTTGCATGAAATCAGTTTTACCTTGGATTTCCGTTTTTCTGATGATTGTATTATGACCGCCCATATATGTATTTCATTTGTGTTCTAACCCTCCTGTCTTCTGAGTTTGACACTTGTGTTCCTCCTGGCTCGCCACCTGGCTTTGTATCATACTCGCCTGGGGAGTTTCACTGACTCCCCTGGATTCTCATGTCCAGGTCATGGAGCTTGGAGCGTGGCTTCTCCCTGTGGCTGCTCAGAGTAGCGCAGCGGTAGCGTGGATCTCCAGCCGACCGTCCAGAGCCACATCCTTCCAGACCCCCTTTGTGCCTCTCGAGTTTTTCCTTAGCAAACTCGTGAGTGCTCTTTTATACTTTTCATGCTTGTACTTTCCTTGTATACGTGCATGTGAGCTTCCTTTTATACTGTTCATATATATTGTATATCTCTTGTATTCCCGCATTTGCGCATCAGTGATATAATATTATTGTAATATTGTAATCACATCTGGTGATAATTCTGTAATTGGATATATGTGTTGGAATGTATAATGCACCATTTGCTTCCGTACTCTGATTCTTGTCTGTACTGATGCTTAGCGTATATACGGGAGGGTAGTTCTGACCTACGTATATACGTTGCAGTGACGTCCCCGTATCGCCGGGATCGGGGCGTTACAGGTTGGTATCAGAGCTTAGGTCAACTTGGGCTCGTCAGAGCTTAGGTCAGCTTAGGCTCTAACCTCCTCAGTACGTCCAGAAGGCAAATCAATGGTAAAGAGATTTGCAACTGGAATACATGAGTCTTGGTTATACATTCCAACTGCAAGTGCAGAGTATCTATTTCTTGGCTATCTTTCCTTTGATTTCTAATCCCTCCTTGAATATCTTTCCCTTGATTCCTAATCACTCCTATCCTTTCCCCGTTTTGGTTTTATGTTTTGGTTTTATGAAGCCTTATACTATCTTAAGATATGACTAGACTAGAGAGGTAGTGGCTGGTTCAGAATGAAGCTATTATGTGATCTCTTCGGCCAATTCTATGAAGCTTGGTATTCTCCAGATCGATCTTGATCTGGCTATCTTTTAGAAGACAGCATTCGGGATTCTTAATTATCGGTCTTCTTTATTATGCTCAGGATTTTGGGGTTTTCTTTATTACACAGCCACGACATCATCAGTATTCATTTATTTCACAGCCACGACATCATCAGTATTATTCAGCATTATTCTAAAGATTTATTACACAGCCACGACATCATCAGCCGGAAATGCAGAGTATAATTATTATTCAGTTGACTTGAGAGCCCTACCTATAGTGCTTCATATCTTAATTGGTATAGATTCCACCCTTGTCCCCTTTGTATTCAATTTACCCCTTAACGAAATTGCGAGGACGCAATTTTTTGTAAGGTGGGTGGATTGTAATACCCCGTTCCCGGAATACGTACTTAGTTGCGTATTCAGATTTTCAGTCGTATTTTTTCGATTTGTTTTCTGTATTTGTTTTGCTTTATGAATTCCTTATATGACTGTTTTGTCTTGGATTTGGATTCGTGGACACGGAGTCAGCCCTAGTCTGAACCGAAGGACCCGATCCTAGTATATTACCCGATTTGGCCTTTTCGGTGTTTAGATTTGACCGATTTCAGTTCCAAAGATTATTTTCCAATATTTTAGATTTTATATGATTTTCTGGAATTATCTTGGATTAAAAGGAATTTCTCCAAAACCGGTGTCGGCCAGTACCGCTGACCGATTCCTGGATTTTTATTTTACAAACGGCTTGGAATTTCATGATGGTTCTTTAGACTTTATTTCTTAGAATCATATTTCTTACTTACATTCTTTTTCTGAGGATTTTATGATTTTATGAAAATTCCAACGGAGTCGGTAGATGACTGGTTCCGGGATTTTTAGTTTCAAAACTATAAAGTATTTCTTCAAACGGATTTCACTATTGGTCTTTATATATTATTATTGATTTTGGTAATTATTTCGGGTCGTTCCGAGATACTTGAATTTCGGACGATTCCGGTATTTTTCCCGAAAGGTTTCCGCATCCGCAACTGAGTCCCGGGAATCCGCCACTTCCATTATTTTCATCTTCTTTCCCAAGAAAATATCTTCTCATTATAATTTTTTTCCATTTTTCCTTTTCCTTTATTTCTTTCCTTCCTCCACTAACCAAAGCCTTTTCCAATTTTTCAATAATTCCAATTTTCCACATAATTCCACTCACTTTCACCTAATCCCTTTTTTAAATCCCACTCATTCTCTCTCTCCCCCATGGCCGGCCAAGTGGCCAAGAGAAGGACACTCACCTCACCCCCACTTTGCAATTAAGCCCTCCCCTTTCATTTAATTGCAACTCCCTTTACAAAATCCAAATCCTATATATACATTTCCTTTTCATTTCAATCCCTTTCTTTTCATTTCTCTTCACCAAAAGCCAAACCCTAGCTTTCACCACCTCCATCTCCTTCATCTCCACCAAGGCAACCACCACCACCTCTCCAACCTAGCTTCATCTTCTTCTTCCTTCATCACCATGGAAAACAACCACCAAGGTCATCAACTTCCATCATCAACCATCTCTTTTGGTAGGTAATTTTCATCACCAAGACTTGGTTATTTCTTAGCATGCTTAAGTTCACATATCATGTTCAATTATGTCTTTAAATCCATGTTTATTTAGCCATCAAACCAAAACCCTAGAAAACCTGTTCTGTATGCTGTTTCCAGTCGATTAGTCGACTTGACCTAGAACCTAGTCGACTAGAAACCCTTAGCTGAAACTTAACCTTTTCTGGAAAACCCAGTATTAGTCGACTTACCTTAGTCCCTAGTCGACTAGAGGCCCTTAGTCGACTACCCCTATGACCCTAGTCGACTAACTTTTCCTGAATCTGAATACAGCTCTCTGGAACCCAGTATTAGTCGACTATACCGGACTGTTAGTCGACTAACCCCTTTATTAGTCGACTACTCATCCTACCCTAGTCGACTAATTCTGTCTGTTTGTTACAGTTATTTACCTTCTCAAACTTGGATCTTATACTTGGTTTATATGTGTATATTATACTTCTTGACTTGTATCTTGACTAACATCATCTTCACTTCTCCTTCTCTCTCCTCTTCACACTACATATATATATCATAGTTTATGGCGTGCCCCGGATTTCGTGGATTTCGGATCTTTCGGCGCTTTGAGGTTTAGGCGAGTATTCTCACTCGCTACTTTCTTGTATGCGAGTAGTCTCGCTCTTCTCTTATATCTATTTGAGTTTCCAGTTTCGTCGGAACGATAAGTATTTCATTTCCTATTTTCATGTATTTGATTCCATGTCTATATATATCTTTTGATGCTTCTATACCATGCGTGGCCGACCCTTCGTGGTCGTTGACTTCTAGATTTCTGCTATGTTATCATTGCCATGTTATTGCCTCAGACATATCAGTTGCATACTTACTTGTAACACATGTATATCACTTGACATCTGGTATATTACCACCTGACCACCTGACATGCTATTATTTGACCAGACCCTCTTGTCATGACCTGGCTTACCTGACTGTTATCAATCTCTTGGTATGCATGTTACTTGATATACATATCACCACTTGTCATGCTATCTTTTATACCAAGCATGATACACCGATTCTTATAATTATCACGATAAAGGGAATGTAACACCTGACTACTGTTATAGGCTGATTATGTACTGATGACTTGTTATAATCCTACTCTTTCCCTTAATCTGATAATTATGTTAATAATTCATAAAAAGGACAACTTGTATGGGTATGGGAGGAAGTGATGGATGCCGGAATGATACTTTTTCTTATGGTGACGGAGTTAAAGTATATATATATATGTGCATATATATATATACAATGGAGCAGCATTATTATATTACATTACATACTTTGCCTACCGGTTCCAGGGGTATGGAACTACTATAAGAAAGGCTATCAGTTCTCCATCGGCTTCCGTTAACAACCTTGGCTAGCTTATATATGGATGTATGTGGGTTGGCCGTACACCAGGTCACATACCGAGATATATGAGTAAGACAAGTAATAATAATAATAATAATAGTCACCTGTCATGATTCCTGTTAAAGTACCTGTTATGATTCCTGTTGCACTTGCTATGCATGTCATGATTTCCGAGATGTGTTCGTGTTTGACTTTCATATGATTTGCAACTCTGATTCTATACGCTTGGATATTCTGTGGCATGAGATAAAGGTATATAGATGAGGGTTTCCTTATTTGGATTATTCCTTCGATGTATTAGTCTCATGGGACCGTAACCTAAGCGTATACAATCACCTTGCATGAAATCAGTTTTACCTTGGATTTCCGTTTTTCTGATGATTGTATTATGACCGCCCATATATGTATTTCATTTGTGTTCTAACCCTCCTGTCTTCTGAGTTTGACACTTGTGTTCCTCCTGGCTCGCCACCTGGCTTTGTATCATACTCGCCTGGGGAGTTTCACTGACTCCCCTGGATTCTCATGTCCAGGTCATGGAGCTTGGAGCGTGGCTTCTCCCTGTGGCTGCTCAGAGTAGCGCAGCGGTAGCGTGGATCTCCAGCCGACCGTCCAGAGCCACATCCTTCCAGACCCCTTTGTGCCTCTCGAGTTTTTCCTTAGCAAACTCGTGAGTGCTCTTTTATACTTTTCATGCTTGTACTTTCCTTGTATACGTGCATGTGAGCTTCCTTTTATACTGTTCATATATATTGTATATCTCTTGTATTC
This sequence comes from Agave tequilana, assembly GCA_038442645.1. Lineage (NCBI taxonomy): Eukaryota > Viridiplantae > Streptophyta > Magnoliopsida > Asparagales > Asparagaceae > Agave > Agave tequilana. The sequence continues at coordinate 99,725 of JAVJIF010009054.1, read as the reverse complement.
CCGCATTTGCGCATCAGTGATATAATATTATTGTAATATTGTAATCACATCTGGTGATAATTCTGTAATTGGATATATGTGTTGGAATGTATAATGCACCATTTGCTTCCGTACTCTGATTCTTGTCTGTACTGATGCTTAGCGTATATACGGGAGGGTAGTTCTGACCTACGTATATACGTTGCAGTGACGTCCCCGTATCGCCGGGATCGGGGCGTTACAAAGGGCGTGGCGACCTACCGCAACCTTCTCAAGCTAAAGGCAAAGAGACTATGTCTGTGGAGTTATCCGGAGATGTGCAGTCGAAGGCCAAGAAGAGCGGCTTCAACAATCAGGAGCCCAAGTTCCCTCCGAAGCAGTACTCGTTCAAAGACGATCAGGTGGTCACCATATTCCATCTGCTCCACAAAGGGAACAAAAATGAAGCTGCCGGATGCGCGGCGTCCCAATGAGATAGGGCGCACAAACGACCCTGAATACTGCCTCTACCACAGGATGGTCCACCATCCTACTGACAAGTGCTATGTTCTCAAGGATAGAATTCAAGCTTTGGTCGACGCCGGAGTTCTGACGTTGAAGACGGAGCAAAAGAAAGTCACTGCCAATATGGTGACTCTTGAGTTCGGCAAAGCTCCAAAGGTCACAGTTCCTGACGGGACTTATTCCGTCCCTGCGCCACGGTTGGAAGTCAAGCATCTTCCAGCTACAGCTCAAAACAATAAGGGTCTTGTTCCCTTAACATTGGAGACAGGAGAAGTCATGTGGATACATCCGGACCTCGTCCAAGACGTACAGCAGGATCCAAAGCAGCCCAACTCAAAGGGCAAGTCTTGCAATGTCATCTCCATCCTGCCAGACGACGGCAATCTTACATCGGCTTCCCTTAGTGATTCCGAAGGAGAAAAGCATGCTTGCACAGCGAAAGCCGATGCGCCTCAACAGACGGGCACCCGATCCGAAAAATCATACTTGAGGCAGTATGAAAAGTCTACTGACGAGACACAACGGCAAACGACGTCAGTACAAATATCAGCATCCACTCCAATCCCAACCAAGGGAAAAGAGAAGCCTAAGGAGGTACGATTCGACTACGTGTTGAAGAAACCGCCAGGCCAAGGGTTTGATACACCCTTTCGCTTTGACATATTGGCTCAGCTGGCCAATATCCCAGCTCGTATCACTATACACGAGCTCCTTCGCCTCTCGAAAGAAACAAGAGAAGCACTCAGGGATGCGCTAGCCAATTCAGAATCCTTTCTGACATGCATGCCTGAGATCCCTAATGATGACGCCCAGTCTCCCTGCCCAGAATGTCATCATGCACAATCAAAGGTGCCCGCTATTACCTTCACGGCGGAAGATATGCTTCTCAAAGACAACAAGCATGATCGACCTCTGTATTACACCGGATATATCGGTTCAACATGCATTGAGCGGGTACAAGTCGATCCAGGGTCTGCACTCAGCATCATCCCCAAAAGGCTTCTCTACTTCCTCAACATACCATTATATAGGTTGTCCGCAACCACTACTACAATATACGGTTTCAACGCCGGGAGCAGTCATCCACTGGGGAAAATCCGACTCCGTTGCAGAATCGGGAGCCTGAAGTCAGAAGTGACGTGCTATGTCATTGATGCTGACACTTCATATAACCTGCTGCTGGGACGGCCATGGATCCATGCCAACTGGATCGTCCCTTCCACCCTCCATCAATGCTTCAAATATGTTGAAGATGACGCGACAGTACGAACTGTCTTCGCTGAAAAGCAACCCTTCAAAGGAGTGAAAAACTACTTCACTGACGCTCTCCTATATCAAGAGGCCGGTGGAGCACTTAAAGAATCGTTGCCGGACGATTATGAAAGTGGCAACGAGGCGGATTCAGGATCCGAAACAGGCATGCCAGCCATTCTGATTGGTGAACCAATTATAGCATGTCTCAATAATCCCCTATGTAATACTCCTTCAGAGGATGAAGGAGAATGGGTAATTAATGATAATATTTCTTTTGATTATCCTGCGAGTATTGGGTCGATTAAATCCATTACGGATGGCTCTCTGCATGTGCCCGTACATAAGCCAAGTGTGGCCAGCACATCTATGGAAGCTATAGAAGGGGCCACACTGGTGATCCCTCCGTCCAAACAAGGTCAGCCGCCGATAATCTTCGGTAGAACCCGGCCACGGGGATCCACAATCGCAGATTCAAGCTCAGATTCAGACACTCCACAATTCTTTCATTACGCGCGGCCAGCGCGCCGTATTATGAAGAAAATGGGGTACGACTTGAAGCATGGAGCAGGCCTGAATTTCGGAAAAGGAAGGCGCGGTTTGATGCGAAACTTTGTGCCTAAAGGGAAGCCTGCAAATTACTATGATAGTACACGCAGGGGTTGGGGTATGTTACACCCACATCGTCAGCAACCATTCAAGTCAAGGACGATGGACCAATTCCATCACATTCGGCTTCTTCCTCCGAGTGGGACTCCGATATCAGCATAGGAGGAATGTTCAAGGACCTCACTGCTAATATGACCTCAAGCAGTCAATTGGAGCCCGCAGAAGCCACTGATGAGGAACCATGGGCCCAGCAATTAGACCTTCAATGGAAAAAAACGATTTGAACTGCGCGAGCCACCTACTGAAGATAAGGTGATGCAGGTCAACTTGGGTAGCCAAGACCACCCTAAGCCCATCTTTATAAGTGAAAGCCTATCACTTACAGAAAAGGAAGAATTGATAATACTCGTAAGAGAGTATATAGACGTCTTCGCATGGAGCTACGAAGACATGCCCGGACTTGATCCACAGGTCGTTATGCACCGTCTAAACATCAAGCCTGACGTCAAGCCAGTCAAGCAGCAACAACCTCGGTTTCGCCCGAACATCATGGAAGCTATTGAAGCCGAAGTTCACAAGCTCATTGCGTGTGGCTTCATCCGGGAGGAACAACATCCAGATTGGGTGGCTAATATAGTCCCCGTCCTCAAGAAGAACGGGAAAATACGGATCTGCATCGACTACGGTGACCTCAATACGGCCTGTCCCAAGGATGAATTTCCGCTGCCCATCACCGATGTCATGATTGACAACACATGCGGGTTCGAAAGGATGTCTTTCATGGACGACTTTTCAGGGTACAACCAGATTAAGATGTATCCCAACGATGAGAAGCATACTTCGTTCCGAACACCATTGGGGGTATACTGCTACACTGTAATGCCCTTCGGACTGAAGAACGCCGGAGCAACCTATCAGCGGGCAATGAGTATGATCTTTCGCGATCATCTCCGAAAAACGGTGGAGTGCTATGTTGACGACATCGCCGTCAAAAGCCGCAACAAGAATGAACATCTTCGCGACCTGAGAACGATGTTCGACATAATGCGGGCTCATCAACTGAAAATGAACCCGACAAAATCCTTCTTGGGAGTGTCAAGCGGCAAATTCCTTGGGTTTATTATCACATCAAAAGGAATTCATCTTGACCCAGACAAGGTCAAAGCTATTCAGAGCATGCCTCCGCCAAGGAATCTCAAAGAGCTCAGAGGCTTGCAAGGCAGGCTGGCCTATATCAGAAGATTCATCGCAAATCTCTCAGGCCGCTGTCAGCCGTTCACCCGGCTCATGAAAAAGGGTACTTCCTTCGTATGGGATCAAGCTTGTCAGGAAGCTTATGAAGACATCAAGAGGTACCTCACAAAGCCTCCAGTCTTAGTGGCCCCTACATCAGGGAAGCCATTCCTGCTTTATGTAAAAGCTATGGACTACTCCCTCGGTGCCCTCCTCGCTCAAAAGGACGACAATGGCCACGAGCAGGCCATTTATTATCTGAGCAGATCTCTCATAGGAGCGGAATCTCGCTACAACCCTATCGAGAAAGAGTGTTTAGCTCTCGTCTTTGCTGTCCAGAAGACACGACATTATTTGGTCGGCCAGACCATACATGTCATCTCCAGAGTAAACCCATTGCGTCTTCTTATGACGAAGCCAGGATCATTGAATTCAAGATTGGCTAAGTGGGCACTTTTATTGTCTCAATACGACATGATCTTCACGCCTCAGAAGGCGGTTAAAGGCCAGGCCCTGGCAGAGTTCTTGGCTGCTCATCCAGTTCCGGAGCATTCAAAACTTCACGAAGACATCCCTGATGAGGTCCTCGAGTCTAATGCAACCTCAGAAGAGGAAGTATGGCAGATGTTCTTTGATGGAGCATCGTGAATGGGCCCTAAAGGCAAGATTATTGCCGGAGTGGGGGTTGTGTTTATCTCCCCACAGAATCATGTCCTTGAAATCACCTAGAGGGGGGGTGAATAGGTGATGGCTATATGATAATGGCAATTATGCGGAATTTAAAAATTTAACTCTAACAATTATCACAATACAAATATTTCTTGCAAGTAAAAGACAATGTAAAATTGCAAGTAATAAAAGAGATAGAGTTAGAAGAATTTGAGCAAACGCAAACACGCCGATATGTTTCCGAGGTTCGAGCCACGCTCTACGTCCCCGCCTTCACACTTGAAGGATTTCCACTATTGAGGATCCCACCGGATCAACAATACAAGGACAACACTTGTCCGTCTCCCGTGATGACACTTCACCACCTTGAGCTCACTAGCTCGCCTTGAGGCCGATGCCTCTACAACTTCACTCAATTACAATGGAAGTGATCACACTTGATCACTTTACAAAAGAGCTCACTAAGCACAATCCTAGAACCAAATAGGAGAGTTAGAGTATGGGATTGTGTAGTGCAAAACTAGAGAGAAGTAGAAGAATAGGCTCCAAGTAAGGTGTATGGAATTTTGGCTTTGGAGAGAAAAATCTTTTCTAAACTTAAACTTTGGAAATCTTGAGAAACTCTTGTAAAAACTCTTGATATTCTTTGTAAAATTGTTAGTCATGTCACTTGAAGTGACTACCTATTTATAGGGGTCAAAAACTGCTCAAGAGATTCGTTGGAGACAAATCCCTAAAGTCAAAGAGTCAGAAAATATAGCTGTTGAGTCTGTCAGAACTTTTGACAGACTACCGGTCGACCGGGTCGGTCGACCGCCAACGGTCGAAAATCCGACCGTTGGGGCTCACCGGTCGACCGGGTCGGTCGACTGGCAATTTCCAGAGAGCAAAGGGTTTGGGCCGGTCGAGTATCGGTCGACTCCCGGTCGACTGATACGCACATGCACAGTTGTGCATGTCGGTCGAGTCCCGGTCGACTGCCGGTCGACCGGTCACTGTGAGTTTCTGAAAAATCAGAATTTACAGGACCTGGACAATTTTGGATTTGGTTTTGGGTCTTGGATAAAATGTTTTGGTCTTGAAAAATCATAGAGTATGAGCATGTGTCATACTACTAACAAGGTAAAATACTTGGTAAAAATTCTTTTGATAAAAACTTGATTTTCTATGAAATGTTTTTCCAAAAACTAGTCTTTCTAAAATCGTATTTCCAAAATAAATAAGTTCATCTAAAAGTAAGTTTGGAAATGAAAAAAGAAAGTATTTTTGAAGCCAAAAATCACTCTAGAAAATGTGTGTGTGTGTGATATCCCATATCTCTACTTCTACTATTTAGTTTTGACAAAAATTCTAAAACAAAATAGACAAAATACAAATCTTGGATTCTTTAGCAAGTCTTGATCTTCTTCTTGAACTTTTCTTCAACGCAAATTCCGAAGCTTCCTATGTGCTTTAGCTTGGGAATGCAAATGTTGGGCGAACTCCAAAAGTGTGAGTCTTTTAGCGGAGTCGTCAAAATCTGTTTCTTGAACCTGAAATACTTTTAAACAAGATTATTAAATACATAACTAAATACGTTTTGCTATCATCAAAATAACCGGGATAATGGCCTTTGGGCCAACAATCTCCCCCTTTTTGATGATGGCAAAACATATGTAGTTATCACAAGATATTTTGGGTAGAGTCTTCAAATGAAGCTCCCCCTCAACACAAGCATATATAAAAATCATACTCAGGCATAGTGATAAAAAATAAACATCACACATCCATGCCAATCACAACATATCAACTACTCATGTCATATCATAGATAAGGAAATAGGTTCTCAACATGACATAAATACATAACACAAAAGATACATGTCCACAACACAAAAATAAAAGGTGTCCAACACAACAAAATAAGTCAAGTACATAACAAAATAACAAAGAGTCATAACAAAATATCTCTCTCTCTCCAAATATCTCTCCCCTTTTTGACATCATCAATAAAGGGGAGGTCACTCATCAGCAGCATCACTCAGTGGCCTCGTCATCCTCCTCCTCGTCATCACCAGAGGCCTCAGCCATCGTCTGATCATCACCATCATCTGAGGAAGAAGAGGAATCTACCTCCTCTGTATCCAAGGCATCAACTCTGGGGCGCGGTGGTGGAATAGAGACGCGAGCTCTGGGAGGGAAAGGAGGACCAGCGGCAGGGAGTCGACGAGCACCCGGAGTCCCATCAGGAACGACTATGTCCAATTTTGTGAACAGAGACTGAAACTGAACATCCACAAATCTCATGGATTCAGCCATATAAGACAAGTCGTTTCGGACCTCCGCCCGAAAAGCAGAATCCATAGCAGCACGAGAATCCATATCTGCACGAAGTGCAGAGACTTGCTCTCCGACCCAGGCCTGATGAGCCTCGATCATTGAGCGGACCTCAGAAGCAGAAGCACCCTGAAACTCAGGAGCAGGAAAAACAGGAGGTGGAGCTGGAGCTGGATCAGCTGCAGGAACAGGTGGTGGTTGCACAGCTGCGTGTCGACGCAACTGAGCTTCCATCATCTTCAAAGCAGCAGCATTGATATCAGATGAGGGTTTTGAAGGGGCTTGACCAGAAAGATCGAAGTCTAAAGCCCTGAGAAGATGGGTAATGAGCATGCCATAAGGCAGACTCCTACCAGCAGTGCGAATCTGATCACAACTCATGTGAGAAGCGATCACTCGAGGGAAATTTATCCTAATGCCTTTAAGGAGGCAATAGATAATCAGAGGAACAGGACCTCGAGCATGACTGAATTCACCGGATTTAGGCACGATATTATGAAAGATAATCTTAGCAAGGACCTGAGATTGGAGGGAATACTGACTCACAATCTCATTCCTTACCAAATCGGGATCGTCATTCCGGTGAATGAGAGTGGATGCGGTGAGCGAAGACTCACCCTCCGGATATTCAGAAAAATCATGTAGGTCATGAGAGTAAACATCTATTCCATCAGTGGAAAGATGAAGAATCCTAGCAAACTGACCTAGGGAAATATTTATGTCCCTACCCATCACACGGGAGATGATCCGGTTCCCACTAAATTCAAAATTGGCATAGAAATAGGGAACCAAGGAAGTGTAAAACCTTCTCCCTGATGGAGAGAAAATCCACAAGATTGTTGGCACGGAGAATGTGGGGGATATCAAGATGTTCAAAGTCATGGATAGCCACATACCTACCCGAAATAGTGTTCCTAGGGGCTAGATGTGTGTAACGGTCAGAGGCAAGATCGTTACGCAACAAAGGATCAGTCCTAGGGGCTTGAGATGAGGATTGGGCAATGCCCTTTCCCTTCTCAGAACGATGCCTTTTAGGAGGCATGATAAAAATCAAATTTTTAGGGTTTTGCAGGTAAAGGCACGATCTAGATGATTAATCAACCTAATATGAAGACAAAAGAAGTGATATATCTAAGCTAGAAAGGAATAACAGATGTAAAATCCGAATTTTTACCTTGAGAAAATTCTGAAACCCTAGCTTGAAAATCCAGAAATTCTGAAAATCTGATGGACGGATCGGCTTGAGATTGAAGATCTGAATTAGGAATGAGGAGTTTGAGATGGGTTTTGAACGAATTTGAGATCAGGTGAACGAATTGAGAGTTGGGAAATTTAAGAGGAGGAGCTCCTGCGGTTCGCTGAGAGAGAAATGAGAGAGTGAGCGAAACAGTGGAAAAAAAAAAGTCAAATATAGGCCAGAATACGACGATCGGTCGACTGGGGTTAAGGGCCGGTCGACCGAAAAGATACAGAGAGTCACGCACTCGGATCGGTCGACTGGTCCAATAAAGCAGTCGACCGGTAGCAAAAAAAAAAATTAAAAATTTTCTCAGGCAGAGTCGGTCGACTGGGGTTAGGGGCCGGTCGACCGGCTTTGACTGAAAAACTGCTACCAGATTCTGACCCAGAAATAATTTTAAAGAAAAATTATAACAAATAAAATATGATATATAACATACAGGGATACAACAACCAGTTTTAAAAATCTTTATTTTAGTGATCACATCAACAAAAATTTCACACAAAATGTTTTAATTTTATTTTACAAATTTAAACAAAGATTTAAAGATGTTGAAGCCGAATACCCAGTGACGGGTTCTGAACTTCATCCTCTTGATTCCTCTTGAATGAGTTGAGGTGCGCAATTGCCATCTTTAAGGTATTTGTTTAAACAAGAAATTTTGATTATTAATTTATACTTTTGAAAAATAGTATATACATATAGATACACAAAAATATGGACATGTGGACAAATATGACATAAGGCATAAAAATACAAGATATGAAAATTAACGCAAGGCATGTACACAACATGATAGAAAAGTAGTTCTATATAGGCATGTATCAATGGAATACAAAAGCAAACTATCAATTCTATACACATGTATACATTACCAAAAATCAACAACTATTTTAAAATGGAGATATTACCAATTTAAGGGCAATCTCCAAAAATAGGTGCCTCCACGATAGCGATGCAAGCTAGATTTGAACTTGTGAGCTTAGTTGCATCTACCACCCGGGCACCGTCTCCCCCTAAGTCTTGGAGGAAGTAGATCCACCTGTTTCATTTACAATTGGAGGATCTTTTGGTACCCAAATCTTTGAGGGTCCTTTGGGGTTAGTACCGGGGCGAACCCAAACATATTTATTATTAACATTATTTTTAGCATAACAAAACTTTTCTAAATGGCCTTTGCGGCCACAATGCGTGCAAACATAAATTCTACCACTACTATACATGTATGCATGCTTATGTGTGTGCGCATGTTTCCGTGCATGTGTATGTGTATGAGATGCATGTTTCCCTTGGGGTACTCCCTTAGGAAATTTAGATGCTATCTTTTTCAAATCAAAAGCATAACTTTTTAAATTTGAGTCCAAAGCTTCAACACGTTTTTGGATCTCAACAAAATCATTTTTATCAATTGAAACTATGGGGGTTTTACCCTTATTTGCAAGTTTATATTTATCAAAATCATTTTTCAATTTTCCAAAAGAGCTAGATAAAACATCCTTTTCTTTAACAACTATTTCAACTTTATATTTTAAAGCTTCATTTTCTCTTTTTAATTTCTTATTTTGAGATTGGGAAATCTCATACCTATTTTGCAATTCTTCAAAAAAATGTGCAAGTTCATCCATAGTTAACTCATCCTCATCTAAAGAGTTTTCTAGAGTTACCTTTGGTGCATCCTCCCCATGTGCCATGAAACACATGTGCGCGGCGTCGACTTCCTCTCCGGATTCCGACTCCGTGTCATCCCAAGTAGCCACCATTGCTTTCTTCTTTCTTTGCCCGTTCTTGGATGTGGTCGCTTGTAGAGCGGGGCAATCGGCAATGAGGTGACCGATCTTCTTGCAATGGAAGCAAGGACCGGGCTCCTCTCTTTTTCTCTCAAATCTCCCTTGAGGTTTCCCTCGCCGGAAATTGCTTTGTCTTCCCTTTCTGTAGAACATCTTGCCCACCTTCCGGATGAGCATGGCGAAGTCTTCATCGCACTCATCCGATGAATCATCCTCGTCTTGAATGGTTGGAGCGGCTTTGAAGGCTATTGATTTCTTCTTTGGAGCCTCCCTTTCTTCTCGAACCTTCATCTCCATCTCATGTGTTTTGAGATTGCCGATGAAGCCGGAGAAGTCCATCTCCTCCTTGTCATTTAGTTCCTTGAGGGTTGTCGCCTTGACTTCCCAAGCTTTGGGAAGAGCTCGAATCACCTTCCTTATCTTTTGATCGTTGTCAATCTTGTCGCCTAAGGAAGAAAGAGCATTAGTTATCTTTGTAAAGCGAGTGAGCATGTCATCAATGCTCTCATTATCAATCATGTAAAAATTCTCATATTGAGAACGTAACAAGTCAACTTTTGCTCTCTTGACTTGTGACGTTCCCTCATGAGTCACAATAAGCATGTTCCAAACTTCATATGCCGATTTACAATTAATGATGCGTGCAAGGTCATCTTCATTAAGCGCTTGTGTTAATGCATATTGTGCCCTAGCATTTGCTTCATAGTCTTTGGAAGTATCCTCGGAACATGTGCTCTCATCACTAGTGGGTTCAATAAAATCTTTGGTAATGGCCCTAGCTACCCTAACTCCTAGGGATTTAAGGAAGAGATTCATTTTCACCTTCCAAATAGGGAAGTTTAAACCATCAAACTTGGGTGGGGATTTAATGCTAGAAAAGTCCATGGATGCCATGAATGCACAAGCAAGTAAAATGCAACAAACAACAACAAGCAAATATATAGCCAAATGAAGGATCTCCCTAAGGTGGTTAAACCAAATCTAGGGTTAGGCTCTGATACCAATTGAAATCACCTAGAGGGGGGGTGAATAGGTGATGGCTATATGATAATGGCAATTATGCGGAATTTAAAAATTTAACTCTAACAATTATCACAATACAAATATTTCTTGCAAGTAAAAGACAATGTAAAATTGCAAGTAATAAAAGAGATAGAGTTAGAAGAATTTGAGCAAACGCAAACACGCCGATATGTTTCCGAGGTTCGAGCCACGCTCTACGTCCCCGCCTTCACACTTGAAGGATTTCCACTATTGAGGATCCCACCGGATCAACAATACAAGGACAACACTTGTCCGTCTCCCGTGATGACACTTCACCACCTTGAGCTCACTAGCTCGCCTTGAGGCCGATGCCTCTACAACTTCACTCAATTACAATGGAAGTGATCACACTTGATCACTTTACAAAAGAGCTCACTAAGCACAATCCTAGAACCAAATAGGAGAGTTAGAGTATGGGATTGTGTAGTGCAAAACTAGAGAGAAGTAGAAGAATAGGCTCCAAGTAAGGTGTATGGAATTTTGGCTTTGGAGAGAAAAATCTTTTCTAAACTTAAACTTTGGAAATCTTGAGAAACTCTTGTAAAAACTCTTGATATTCTTTGTAAAATTGTTAGTCATGTCACTTGAAGTGACTACCTATTTATAGGGGTCAAAAACTGCTCAAGAGATTCGTTGGAGACAAATCCCTAAAGTCAAAGAGTCAGAAAATATAGCTGTTGAGTCTGTCAGAACTTTTGACAGACTACCGGTCGACCGGGTCGGTCGACCGCCAACGGTCGAAAATCCGACCGTTGGGGCTCACCGGTCGACCGGGTCGGTCGACTGGCAATTTCCAGAGAGCAAAGGGTTTGGGCCGGTCGAGTATCGGTCGACTCCCGGTCGACTGATACGCACATGCACAGTTGTGCATGTCGGTCGAGTCCCGGTCGACTGCCGGTCGACCGGTCACTGTGAGTTTCTGAAAAATCAGAATTTACAGGACCTGGACAATTTTGGATTTGGTTTTGGGTCTTGGATAAAATGTTTTGGTCTTGAAAAATCATAGAGTATGAGCATGTGTCATACTACTAACAAGGTAAAATACTTGGTAAAAATTCTTTTGATAAAAACTTGATTTTCTATGAAATGTTTTTCCAAAAACTAGTCTTTCTAAAATCGTATTTCCAAAATAAATAAGTTCATCTAAAAGTAAGTTTGGAAATGAAAAAAGAAAGTATTTTTGAAGCCAAAAATCACTCTAGAAAATGTGTGTGTGTGATATCCCATATCTCTACTTCTACTATTTAGTTTTGACAAAAATTCTAAAACAAAATAGACAAAATACAAATCTTGGATTCTTTAGCAAGTCTTGATCTTCTTCTTGAACTTTTCTTCAACGCAAATTCCGAAGCTTCCTATGTGCTTTAGCTTGGGAATGCAAATGTTGGGCGAACTCCAAAAGTGTGAGTCTTTTAGCGGAGTCGTCAAAATCTGTTTCTTGAACCTGAAATACTTTTAAACAAGATTATTAAATACATAACTAAATACGTTTTGCTATCATCAAAATAACCGGGATAATGGCCTTTGGGCCAACAGTCCTGCCCAGAGCATTTTCTCTGACAGAATCGTGCTCCAACAATGTAGCAGAATATAATGCTCTGCTCATTGGTCTTCAGCTCGCCCATGGAATGGGGGTACGCTACCTCGAAGTTTATGGCGATTCAAAACTGATCATCAATCAGGTTAAAGGCGAATACGAAGTCCGCCATGAGGACTTAGTGCCTTATTACCATACAGCCATCGAATTGGCTAACCTATTTGAAGGTTTCTACATCGGGTATGTGTCCCGATCTCAAAATACTAAGGCGGATGCCCTTGCTGCGTTAGCAACAACACTAGCCTTGCCAGCCGACACCGAGTATCACCTCACAGTCGCAACTCGACACCTTGTATGCTTCAAGCACATGCTAAGAACTCGAGAAGCCATAATGTCTCCACAGATCTTGAACCAAGAGACTGGTGCTTTCCTCTCATCGACTATGCTTTGCACGGTCTGCTTCCAGACGATCCCAAGGAAGCGGCGTCCATCAGGCGAAGGTCTCTCCGGTTCTATTACGATCCAATTCTGAAGACACTTTACCGTCGCTCATATGACGGTGTTCTCCTCCGTTGCCTTTCTCGTTCAGAGGCACAGGAATCGCTTCAAGAGGCGCACGATGGCACTTGCGGAGCTCATCAGCCAGGTCCAAAGCTTAAAGACAGGTTGCATAGGCTGGGATACTATTGGCCAACTATGATAGCCGATGCCATCCAATATGCACGAAGGTGTAAAGCATGTCAGATTCATGCAGACTTCATACACCAGCCCTCGGAGTTGCTCCACCCGACTGCTGCTTCATGGCCATTTGAAGCATGGGGAATAGACGTCGTAGGGCCAATCAGCCCTTCTTCGATAAAAGGTCACCGGTTTATCCTAGCAATAACTGACTACTTTTCAAAATGGGCGGAGGCTATACCACTGGTTGAAGTCAAAACCTCCAATGTGGTTCACTTTATCAAGCACCCACGTCATCCATCGATTTGGTGTCCCTAGGCGGATCATCCACGACAACGGTCCCCAATTCATAAGCCAAGTATTCTATCGGTTCTGCGATAAATACCGAATTCAGAATGTGACTTCAACTGCCTATAATCCTGCTGCCAATGGCTTGGCGGAAGCATTCAACAAAACAATCATCAAGTTGCTCAAGAAATTCGTCTCCTCGAATAAGCGAGATTGGGACGAAAAGCTCGGTGAATGTCTTTGGGCCTACCGAACCACGGTTCGGACACCGACAGGCAATACGCCTTTTTCTCTGGTATATGGGTGCGAAGCAGTCATCCCGTTGGAAATTCAGATGCTGTCATTACGAGTGGCCCTGATCACCAAGTGCACATTAGAAGTCAATGATCGATTGCGCCTTCAAGAGCTCGAAGCCCTGGACGAGAAGCGGCTCCAAGCTCAGCAGCATATTGAGCTATATCAAGCTCGAATCTCAAAAGCCTTCAATAAGAAGGTCAAACAGAGAGTCTTCCAGAAAGGAGACCTGGTCTTAGCCGTCAGACGACCGATGATTATGACGCACAAGACCAAAGGCAAATTTCAGCCTAAATGGGAAGGACCGTTTGTAATAGAAACAGTCTATTCAAATGGAGCATACCGCCTCACGACTGCAGAGGGCGACCTACTCATGATGCCGATCAATGGTAAGTTCTTAAAGAAGTATTATCCTTAATCAAGGATCCTTCTCATGATCAAGTTAACATTACACCTCTGATCAAGACCCTCGTGTGCGAAGTACACACAAAGAGAGCCTTTCTCTTCCTCCGAGTGAGATCATACAGCCATAAACCAACAGGAACCTGGCCGTGCACCAGTTATCCTAAAGGAGAGTTAGGGTTATGCAGACATTAACCCGATAATCCAATATCCTTAACGATTAAGGATAGAGAAAAATGTTGGCCTTTAAGCCCAACATAAGTCCTCAACAACTCATCATGCTGAGGGGAATAGCATGGCTAGCCCGACTCAAACGGTAGTCGGTAAAGGCATATCAAACCCGTTGACAGCTGGGGATTTGCTAAAAATCCTAAGGGACCAGTTCCCATTTGATTCCCTCTCCAAAATCACTTACCAATTCTCATCCATAGGATGGTAAGGCCACATATGCTTCGCTGTTATGTTAACATTAAACCTATGACAGCAATCCCCTCGTTTCTCCCCGTGAGAATGAGACCTCCAAAATCACTTACCAATTCTCATCCATAGAATGGTAAGACCACAAATACATTTTGCTGTTACGTTAACACTAAACCTATGACAGTGATTCCCTCGTTTCTCCCCGTGAAAACGAGACTTTTTCCAAACTCCATTGCAAATTTTTGAAGCTTGGTGGCGTCTCATCCGGTTATGTCATTGCGACCTCTGAACCAGCAGACAGCCAAGTCTCAATTTTGAGCTTGTTGACATTTACAAAAGACAAGTCTCAACCTTGAGCCTGTTGACATCTACAAAAGACAGGTCTCGATACTTGTTGACATTTACAAAGACGAGTATCACCAATTTTTGAAGCTTGGTGGCGTCTCATCCGGTTATGTCATCGCGACCTCTGAACCAGCAGACAACCAAGTCTCAATTTTGAGCTTGTTGACATTTACAAAAGACAAGTCTCAACCTTGAGCCCTGTTGACATCTACAAAAGACAGGTCTCGATACTTGTTGACATTTACAAAAGACGAGTATCACTAATTTTTGAAGCTTGGTGGCGTCTCATCCGGTTATGTCATTGCGACCTCTGAACCAGCAGACAGCCAAGTCTCAATTTTGAGCTTGTTGACATTTACAAAAGACAAGTCTCAACCTTGAGCCCTGTTGACATCTACAAAAGACAGGTCTCGATACTCGTTGACATTTACAAAAGACGAGTATCACCAATTTCTGAAGCTTGGTGGCTTCTCAACCAGTTATGTCATTGCGACCTCTGAACTGGCAGATAGCCAAGTTTCATCTACCATTAAGCTTAGTAGCGTCTCAACCGGTTATGTCATTGCGACCTCTGAACCAGCAGACAGCTAAGTCTCAACTTTGAGCCTGTTGACACTTACAAAAGACAGGACTCACCGATGTTTGCTGACATTTACAAAAGGCAAGTATCTCCCCTTCAGCCCCGCAAAGGGCTAACCTCAAGATTGCTGACGTCTTAATCGGTTATGTCATTGCGACCTCTGAACCAACGGATAGCCACGTCTCAAAGACTACGTCCTCAAGCAAGAACAAGATTGGAGATTCGACAGAAGCCAAAACAAAAGAAAGAATTTCTATTAATGCCAAAAGATGGGGATACATGGAGGCACGTATACAATGACCTACAAGCGTACACTGTACGACCTGAGCCGCTCTCCGAGGGCGTTTAGCCTCGTCTTCCTGTCATCAGCAGCCTGGGCAAGCGCCTGTGACCTCAGCTCAGCCTCATCAAAGTCCACCGCCTGGGCCAGACGAGCTTCGACTTCCGCCAAAGTCGCCCTATGTGACAACTCCTGCCGCGCCACTCCCAGACTCTCCAGAGTGAGCAGGGGAACCGGTTGCAGCCCCATAAGTGAATAGGGGATCATAATGTTCCCCTTGTTCTCCAGCTGCCTCAGCTCCTACAATCAAAAAAAGGATTGATAATAAGCCAATGGGAACGCACAAAAAGGCGTATTATATGAACAAGGTTAACCTTACCCAGACCTGGAGCGAATTCACCACTAGTCGGTTCAGCGACCGACGGTTCAGCTGCTAGTGCGGCAGCAGGAGGAATCGCTGTAGAGGGATAACCCTCTACGACAATCGTAGGAGCTTGGCGACGGTGCTTCTTCGCCAGTGACTTCCTACGAGATCCGCTACCTGCCCGCTTTCTCTTGAAGTGGACGTCAGAATCCTCTTCTTCCACTCCTCCCGCACGTCGTGGGGAAGACGTCCCCACCACACCAGAGCCAGCCGCAGGAGTATCAGCTCCAGCCCCCATCTCGAAGCGAGGGCTCCCCGCATTAGAAGCCTCACTGTCATCCACAGCGATGAACTCCTCCAAGCCGGGGACACGAACCCGTTTGCCTTCTCTCTTATCAGAGGCTTTCCGCCTCAGTCGCTGAGAGATTAACTTCACATCCGTACTATTGGCATTAAATTCAGGAGGTGTGGAGTTGGAAGCCGCGTACCACTGGCAAAAGCACAGGGTCGTCGAGAGGCCGGGATCCTGCAGTGGCGTGCGTAACCACGCCCCAGTGCCATCCGCAGTAAAGAACCGCCAGGCACGGGCCCCATCAATAAGACTCCCCATGAAAGCCAGGTCCGAATTGGGGTTGCCCACATACAGCTGGTCGTACCCGAATTGGCGGGTAAATCGACTCGGGACGTAGGGTTCCAGGTAGCAGGTATCCCCACTCCTGTACAGCAAGTGCGAGGGCCGGATGCTGACCAGCCACTCGAAAACGCCCCGACTCATGGGAGACCGCCCTGACTCCGCATCTCGGAATTCCTCGTTGTATCCTGCACCCCGAATGCGAGGAAAACAGCGGAACAGGCTATAAGCGTCATGACGACGCACTAACTTACGGGCCTCGGCCACGTAGGTTTTCATCCAAGAACAACCTTCGAACCGACGGAGAAGCGCCGTCCGAACACCCTGCGGAGGGTCTTTCCCAGCTCCAATCAAAGTAGGGCAGTGTAAGGCGAACCACGCCATCAAGTAGGTGTACGGCAGACCCACCCTAGGATTGGGTCCATCGCAAGGAAGGATAGCACTCTTCCCACGTCTTGTCGCCGGCGGCCTGCAGAAAGCCTCCGTTAATGCGCGAAGGCCTCTTTGAATACAGCACACCATGGCCGGGAGAAGACCCAGACGGTGGCCATGGGCCAAGCGAACGACGGGTAGCAGAACATTCGGATGGACGATGTCACCCGAGGAAGAAGGCACAACACACTTCTTTAACCAGACGGTTAAGAAACCGGCCAGCAGCGCCTTCCGAGACATAGGCCGACGGGCCTGATGGTGAAAGCTCCGAAGGATATAACCCTTCTCATAGGGACCAGCGTCTTCTGTTACGACGATATCCCTTTGGAGACACATCTCCATCCTTTCAACTATATCGCCATCAGCAACTCCGCGATGAGCTGCTTCAGAAGCATTCTTCATGTCTGGGAACAGGTAACTTCCCCAGCTCTTTAAGCTCTTCGAGCTACCTTTGCCACCACCGTGGATGCTGGAGCAAATATGCAAGTGGCACATCAACTCCCGATAAGTCTCGAGCAGCGCAGGCTCCTGTTTCTCCAGAATAGCCAACTCCGCCTCACAGGGAAAGTACTCTTCGTATGGAAGAGACCCGAAAGGCAAAGCAGAAATTTCCCACATCTCATGCAAAGCCATGCCCAACTCGCCAACTGGGGTGAAGAAGGTCCCCGAAGTCGGGCAGTACAACTCAAGGATGGCGTAGAAGCACGCCACCTTCATTTCAATGCCGTAGCAGGTCGCCCTGACGGCCTCATAGAGGTTCAGCTCCTCTAAGTCCTCCTTGAAGTGAGCGAGGATATAGTTGGTCAACTCCGCCCACCATGTCTTAGGAGGATGAACCCAACCGGGAGCCCTGAAGTCAGTTGCAGGATAGTTCCCGTCAACTGCGCAGAATTGAGTGCCAAAGGTCTGCGCCACAGCCGGGTTCTCTCCCACTGGAAGTTCCCGCGATACCTTCCCAGGGTATAGCCCCATTATGCTGAGGGGAGGGCCCGCCCTCGAATAGCCGGACTGAAAGGTCAATCTCCCAACATGAACGGATTCGACGCTTCGGCTTATGCCCCACACCATCTTCCGAGCCTGAGTCACATTCACAAAGGAAGATAGAGGAAAGTGCCGCTTAGTCGACGGAAGGTAAAACTTCTCGCCATCCAGTTGAAAGACCCATTGTCCTTCGCCTGCCTGCAACTGGCGATCGGGATCGGATGCAGCATCCTCGAACATAAAGTCGGGCTTCCTGTAAGTCTAACGGTCTACATCCTCAAGAGGAGCCGTGGTCAAGATACTCCGCGTGGTCTGCGGATGACCGCCTTGGATGAGTGTATCCCGGACAAGGGAGCTCCGCTCACTGAACAAAGAAGCCTGTCCATGGAATTGCAGGCTGAGGTTACCATCTGCTCCACTGGTCAGCCCAAACAGACTACTCAGGAGATCGGGAGCGTGATGCACTGCAAAGACAGAAACGAACTATGATTAGTTCGACATTCAAATGAATACGAAGACATAGAAATTCACTAAGGTATAGCCTCGCTCAGCAAGCAAGGCCAGCAAGGCGACAGCTTCGCGAATATAATTGCATTTTTGCAGAAGGCGTCCAAAGTACCAACTTCGCTTAAGCAGGAAGTGGTATAGCCCTAAGGGCTAACGTCACCAAGAGGGCATCATGGTCAAAAGTCACCCTTCGTGGCCATGACTGAAGGAACAGACCTATATCCTGTTCCTCAACAGGATGGAGACGGCCCGAGTAATGGCTTCGTACGGAAGCCAAAGGAAGAATTGTTCGGTTCTTAATTCCCCTGTGCAAGGAAAATAGGGAGGTTCAAGGAAACAAGTTCCCTAATGAGGACGGATCATATTCAATCATCCTAATCGCCAAATGTCGGCTCCAAAGGAGAGAGACCACGGTCTCTAATCAGATAAGAAAGTCCCTTACCGGTGACTGGTTGCTCGATGACCGGAGGAGGAGGGCCCTCCGCTGCAGAAGTCGCCACTTCTTTTCCCGCTCGTCTTTTGGGCGCCATTGCAGAGCTGCAAGAGTTCTCAAGGTTCTTTGAATGAAGAAAGAAGAGGAAGAGGGAAAGTCAAGAAATTTCTCTGAAAAAAAAGGAGATCTTTTCCTGCTCAGCCCAATCGGGCTTTTATAGGCCAATCAGCGCCTGAAACGAGGCCTCGAAAAGGGCGTATGCTGCCGTTTCGAATTAATTCGAAACGCCGCCCAAAGCGCCTTCCCGAGAAGCGCTGCTTCGATTCCGTTAAGGGTTAACCTCGCCCTGGCTTAAAGTACGGATTTCGCACAATCCTTCAAGGACTTCGCCGAAAGGCTTACCTTAGCCTTCTAAAAAGGCGCTGACATGCCAGCCTCGCGAAGATTACCCAAAGAAAGGACTATGTCCTTAACTCCGCATACAGTTTAGCCCCGCGATGGCCAAACCCTCAAAGAAAGCAAGCGAAGATCAGATGATTAGAAGATGAACTTTCATTGATTTAAAAGGAAGGGTACATTGATATTACATCAAGGCTGTGTTTCATACAACACATTCAGTGGCTCGACAGGGTCATTTGCGCCAAAAAGCATACAAGTGGTTTTACCCGCTTCTAAGTCAAATCGACTGGAAAAAGGAGGCCTTCCTCCTGCACAAGGCTGTAATCAGTGGCGCCGCAAGGACACGGTCATTATTCTCCACAAAAATGGCAGATCTTGCCAGGCTATTTTTGTTGAAGCCTGGCAATAAAACTTATCGCCGCCAACACGATAGATCACGTATAATGGGAATTGGCACTGATATCAGTGGTCTGACAGGTGGGATGCCCTCCTTCCCGAAGTGGATCGCCCTTAAAGGCCACCAAAGTTGAAAGTTGGCAATGATGTCAGTGATCTCACAGGTGACGCCCACTACCCCGAAACGGAGCATCTCCGACAAAGCGGCTACCAGCCTCACCTCAGAACGAATCATCTCGTATAAGAGGCTGCCAATAGCCTCTGGGACACGCACCCGCTGCCCCGAATTGTTCCTCCTGCTTAAAAGTAAAGCTTCAACCGGGGAAGCATAAGGCAATTTTATGGTTCCTTCCATCAAGTCACAAGATTGGCAAGCATAGCTCACTGCAATGCAAAATCAGAACAGATTAGCAGTTAAGCACAGAAAAAACTGCAAATCAGAATCTTTTGGGTCAAAGCAATCCAATTTCAGCAGAGGATAAGCCTCGCCTGCACAGCACTGATAGGCTGGCTCAACAAACGCCAAGTCCAAGCCTCACCTATATGGCTAGCCAGACTGACCCCGTGGGATGCAGTCTTAGCTCCGCCTATATGGCAAGACTGGCTCAACTATTGAAGAGACCCAGTCCTAAGTTCTGCCTGGGCAGCGGATTTAATATACAGTGATCTTTCTGGGAAGCTATGCCAAAATCCTTCTCTGCAGATCAGTTAAATAGAGAACAAGGGAAGCTAATCCCTGAAGCAGCCGCTGAAGATGAATCAAGGGAAACGAATTTCCTAAAATCGGTGAAGTCGTTGAACAATCAAGACTTACCGGTCCTTGGCCGGATAATGACCAGAGTGGGCATTCCCACTAGTTCAGAGATCTGAGTATCTCTTTCAAACCAAGAGAAGAGAAGAGAGGCAAAGCACTTCTCTTCAGAGGACCTCAAGTGTCCTATTTATAGGCCCCGTGGCCTGAGCGCTGCCGCCTCAAGCGTGGAAGCATGAGCGCCTTTAAGGCATTTCTTGCGCCTTGAGAACAGGGACGGTTTCCCTTGGAACCGTGCGAAGGGAGAAACGTCTCCCTCATAAAAGGCACTGATGGCGCCTTGAAGAAAGGGAATATCCTCCCTCGGAAACGTGCAAATCGGAGAATATCTCCCTCGATCAGCACGAAGAAAGGAGTAATCCTCCTCGTAACCAGCCCACGGCAGTTGATCTCGGGGAAAGCGACATGCCCTCCCAAGCGAACATATCTTCAGAAGCCCAGATGCGGGGCTACTAGCTGCGAAGCTACCCAGACGCGAGTCTACATGATTCCTCGGCGAATCTACATCCCAAAATAGGATTCAAAGCGAAGCTGAACTCAACCATCATGGCGACGTTCATACTCCACACACCACCGATCAAAGCAGTTCAAAGTGTTTCGTAGTCTGAGCTATTACAGACTTTCGAAAACTTTGAAGGGGGTCTTGTTGACACTTAAAAAGATAAGATTCTTATTGGTCCGAACAATGTCTAAACTTGTTGACATTTACAAAAGACAAGTGACAGACGAGCTGAAGACCAGTTTTCACCCATCTCCAAGGGACAAGGAAGCAACTTGGACTCCACTGATCCAGCAAGCAGACAGTGAACCCGGATTGTTTCTAAACAGACCTCAGCAGGTCTAAAGATGCTAGCACTTAGCATCGCATGAGCCCAAAGGGATAGCCTCGTTTGAGAGGCTAATATCACTCGACTTCGCCAAGAAGCCAACTGACAGCCTCGCCGAAAAGCCTCTTTTTCGGACTTCGCCAAGAATTGCCTCTAGCTCCGCCACGAGCTCAATGCGAGCAGCGCCATTATTGATCTGCCACAGTCAACCTTTGACCAATCAAATCTCCGGATGAGATCGGATCCAATCAGATCAAATCCAATTAAGATCAAATCAGAGATCAAATTTGGCAGTTGATTGCCGCAATCTCTTGACTCTTCTAAAAACGAGTAAGAAGATCAGGGGAAATCCTCCAACGATATGGAAAGGATCAAAACAGATCAAGAGGATCAACCGACCTGCCAATTCTAGCTCCGCAGAAGCTATCCTAGCCTCGCAGCAAGGCTAATTTCCAGATTTAAACAGATTTGATTCAATCTGTTTCCATATCTTTAAGGGACGATTATACCCTTGCTCTTCCTATAAATAGCCCGCCAGGGGTACAAGGAGAGGGGATCGAAGAATCGAGAGAGATCAATAGAGATCAATAGAGACAGAGAGACATAGAGAGAAGACTCCACAAGCAGAGGCTTCTTCACAAAGTACCGTGCGCTCTCGAATTCAGAGACCTTTTAGAGAATTGCTTTCTCTATCCAGGGTGTTGATACCCTAACATCGTCCTTCTTCTCAAGGAACCTCCGGAACCAGGCGAGAAGGAATTCCTTATTGAAGGCGATTTTGAGAAGCAGCAAGAGGGTTCTACCAACCTTCTGTTCTCTGATTCCCCGAACCAGGCGAGAAGGGAATCTCATCGCTCGCATCGTCAAAGGGACAAAGTGGTCGCGCGCTGACCAGACTCCTATCGGCACACTTCTCCTGAATCTCTGAGGAGATCTACTTGTAATCTTTTTAAGAATACTTGTAATTTAGCTCCTCAACCTTTTTTGTAAGTTTTCCCCCTTTGCAAACATAATGGAAAACAGACTCTTAGGTAAACAAATTGATATTTTTGAGATACAAGGAAGACTTGAAAGGTTATAAGTTATGGGTCTGAAAAACAAAGAGTTTATCTCGAGCAGATATGTCACATCGGATGAGGCTTTAGTTATGAAGCATACCGTCTCCCGATAGGTGGAGATGGGAAAGACCAAAATAGAATCGCAGTGGGTAGAGAGTGATGCTACTCTACATTATTCAGTTGGTTCAATATCATCTAGGATTCCATCGATCGTGACATCGGGTGGAGATCGAGTAGCCGATATGGACACTGAGCACGTTGAAAAAGATGATTCAGATGCAGCTAAAGGAACCAAAGGGAATCCGCGAAGGTAGGTTATAAAGAAGCATGTATCTCATGTTGATGAGGTTCATATGACTCGGCCAATTGGGTTCATTGTTGCAAAAAAAAGAGTTGGTTGAGCTCGGTGTAGCTCATTTAAATGAATTACGAGAGGCTTGATCCCTTGGGCAGAGGGTACGTAGACATCTGCAATGGCATTACTGTTTGGTGGTGCATCCCATATGAAGTTATTTGGGTTCTCGAGAATTGGTAGCGAAAGCTAAAATTTAGACTTCACGTGGAGGTGAAGAATTGTGATCTCGATGAACATTTAATCTTCCAGTGATAAGATAGTTGAGCTTGCACAAGAAGGCGTGCATCCAGTTTGTTGAGCTGAAGTTGGTTATGTGGTGTGTTTTGCTCAGATTTAGTTAGACCGTTTTGGAGACATTTGGATTGGAGTGGCAATCAGTTGTTAAGTCAATGTTAGCTCATGTTGGGTTCTTCGCGAGGTCATTTGGAATGGTGTCCCATTCAGTTGCTGAGTTGAAGACACGTTCATTGGTCGGTTCATATAGTTTGATTCTCTTCAGTGGAGTGTTGGGATGCATGTATGGTGCATTTTATTTGGATGACTGAGCTGAAATTTGAAATCTTCACAATTGATATTGGAGTTTGGAGAGAGTTGCCTGAGGGGGCGACAAAATCAATTCGGATCCAATATGATCATTTAAAATCAATTGTAAGTGTGCTGGTGATTCATTTGGATCCGGTCGTTCCGTTCGGCCAAGTCAAGATCGTGTGTTAGTTTCATCGAGATATGTGTCGATTTCGCCCAGAACACTCGAGCTGAGATTGTGTGTCGATTTCACTAAATCATTGAAATTCAGCTCAAATTTGAAAAATATTCACCGAGGTAGAAAATATAGAGAGGGCAAAAACAAAGGAGGATAAAGTTTTTTTAACTCTATGCCAGAGGTTAGGTCGACCATGCAGTTAACTTGACATGCGCAAAAATAGAAATCGGTGTATTGCACGAGGAAGAAAACCCCATTTAGTCGGTGAATTGGCCGGTCGATCGACATTACCAGTAAGTCCTACAGTTGCGCGGTTGACCGAGCAGTCGACCGCGTACTTAGAGCGGTCAACCGATTGTTAGGTCAGAGCAGTTCTGGACTCGACCCGGAGCTAATTTTGGAGAGTATTTTCTTCTCTCTATAAAAAGGGATTTGAACCCATTTTTAGGGTTGGTGATTTCTGAGTGAGTTCTTGAGAGAACGTTATAATCCTCTTGTAATCTGGTGTAAATTATCATTAAATCTCTCTCTTCTGTCCCGGAGACGTAGGCATCTTATTAAACCTCGTAAATCCTTGTCTCCCTATCGCTTTGTGTGATGTTTGTGATCTAGGGTTTGTTCTTTGGCTGGTTCTAAGGTCTCAACAGTTTATTCAAAACCAATTACAATTCATGTGAAATTCTATCTGACTGAATAAATCCTCTCAAGCTTTGTATAAGCAAACTATAAAAATTATGTTCAACACACATGTTTACAACACTCAGATAACAGCTGCAGCTGATGCAGAGTACAAACTTCGTTATGTTTTAATTCCCATTCGATGTCGTTGGCCTCCTTTCTTTGGCCAGTCGATATCTTTCAGTCCAATATATATGTTATTATAGAACTGGATAAGTTTAAGAACAAAATAAAAGAACCTCAGATCAGAATCGGTTAGGTCCTAAAAAATTTGATGGTGAGAATAAAAATCTATATTCAAAAGGTGTTTACGGGTTGCAGTCTTGCAGACCTTATGGAACTCGAGAGCGTCACCCTTTGCTTTGCGAAGCTCCACCATGCACAGTGAAGGGCTACTTCAAAAACCTTTGAGAGAAAAAACGAGAGATTTCGTCAATGACTTTTGGGATAGTTGTAATACTAAGTAAATAATATTGTATTCTTATTTTTATTTATTTATTTAAATATTTATTGTGTTTGTACTATTATTTTTCCTCTTTGATTTTTCTCATACCCTTTTTGTTCTTGGACCCGTTAACCTATACCCATTTCTTATTTCCTTGATTCCTAATCCAACCCATTTGCATAGAACCCAATAAGATCTCAACCCACTACCCGAAACCCAATACCCATTATCTATTAACCCCATATAATCTTAATCCAAAATATAATCTAAATCCTAACTCCAAATCTCAATCGTAACAACCCAAACTCCATCAAATCCTAACTCCTAACAACCAGATTTTAATCTTAACAACTAGATCAAAATATAACTAATCTTAATCCTTTAACAAATCAAATACAAATTCTTAACTAATTCCTAATTTATTTTCCTCTCCATCTCCAACTCTCCCCAGAACCTTTTGCTTGCCGGACCATCCAACCCGAGACCGCACCTGGCCACGCCAATACGCCATGCCCCATCAGAGCCCGATTCGAGCAAATTACCTCAGGCCGAACTCTCTTGGAGCACCTCCACACATTGGCAGAGCTTCTCCACCCTTGGCCTCAGCAACCCAAGACCCAGGCCAGCATTCCGTTGGCCGTCTACATCTCAAACAAGCCTCGATAGGTCACCAACTCCTTCCCCATGTATAAATGTGAGTGTTATTTTCTTCTTCTGCTAAATTTCTTTTAAGTTCTCGCTTGTCAAGGTATAATGCCATTCTAAATTTGCATTAAATTATCTTCTAATATTAATGATTGTACCAATCTTGTTTTGTCTTGTTCTTACGGCAATCGAAAGTATTCCTCTAAACCTTGCTAGATTAAAGTTGGAGATACCTAACTGTAAATAAAAAAAAAAAATACCAATCTTAAAGTTATAGGCTTGTTTTATTTGGGTTTGTTGAACATGGTGGCTTCATTTGCTTCAGTATAGATGCTAGTGGCTTTCCCACATCCTATCCTGCTTAGTTATTTTAGACCCTTGTTAGAGGTTACAATGTCAATTTTAAATTAAAGAAAATAATAAAATAAGAGGACATGCCCCCAAATTTCGAGCAGATATATTTGATTTCATCACCATGGATGTCAACTCTCCTTCACCATGGCCATTGTCCCCCTTTCCCCTTGCTGTCGGGACCCGCCGAGCCCGACTTCCTTCGTCGGCGAGCGCGAGGACACTCCACTCTTCTGCGGCATTCCATCGACGTCCTTCGCGGCCTCCGCCGTCTCTGCCGGAGCCTCCGTCGGTGCTTCGCAAGTCACCCCGTTGCGTGAGTTCTTTCTACCTCTCTACTTCTATCTTTTTCTTCCCTCACTCTTTTGTCTCATTGCTTGTGTAAAAGGTGTTTGTGAATATGGGTATTAACATTATGTGGCATAGGTGCGTGTATTATTATTGTGTGCATGCTGTGTATGTGAGTCTACGCGCGCGCGCTGTTGTGTGAGTTTGTTTCTCATGTGCTATTTTCTCCCTTCTCAATAATAGCTCTTTTCTTTTTATGTTTCTCATGATAGAAAGGCTAAACCTAAGACTGCATAGTTTTGAAAAATCCAATGTTGTTTATACAGAGTGCCTGTCCATGTCAAGAAATTAACAAAGACTAAGACGTGGTTGATGGGCGGGCTTAACAATGTTTTAACCAAACGAATGAGGAACTGAGCCAATCAAGGCCAAGGCAATATTAAGTTTTCGCTGTGATGCGATCATACAATGAGGTACTAATTGGCACATGGATTTTGTGTGAAGGAACAAATACAAAGGAACAAATATAGAGACAAATGGAGGTGGAAGTTAAAAAAAATATCAATTCAATAAGCTTTTCTTATGAAGATACAATTCTGGACAATAATTAGTGATGGAATAATTCTAGTGTTGCCTTTAGTGTTAGAATAGAGTGTGCACTACATGGTTAAGCTGCCCATGAATCTACCCAAACTTGGTGAATAGGGCTAGTAGCATACGATATGACTTCCCCCCGACAAATTATCATTATTGTAGTGGTGCCAGGGATCCCAGGATTTAGACTCCACTTCCATGGCAGCCAGAGCTTCCCCTCTCATCACCTCAATAGCCTTACACCCAGTCCCCTTGGCCGAGCCCCACCGCGGCATCCCGTTCTACTGCGTGGAGCTCCGGCGCACCATCCAGCCCCTTGGCCGGGCGTTCCACCTCTCCGGCGAACCCCCGTGCGCTTCGCTACTCCCTGATCTCCTCCGTCAACCTTCTCCGGCATCATCGACATCCTTCGCAAGCTTCGCCATCATAGGCCATCTTCCTTGCTCCTCCTCCTTGCTTGCCCAGCCGTGAGTCCGCCCCTTCCTATACATATGGATATTTAATTAAGTGGTTGTATGCATGGTTTGGAGAAATTGTTGGTGTCATCCTCCTTTGCTTGGGTAGGCAGCAACTTGTGGTGAAGTTTCAGTGAAGACAATGATTCTTCCAGCAACTCTATATTTTTGGCAAGTTTGATGTTGCCCTAGTTGTTGGTGCAAGGCTTAATTAGCTGCTGCATTTTGGTGAGCCTCCATGATGGTCCAAAGGTGTGAAATTTATACTAGTTGATGTTTTAAAGAAGAGATTGAACTTCGGAAACCTTATTCAGGTTTGTTGGTGATGCAAGAAATTTCTTGAATTGATCAACAAGGAGATTAAGGACAACCCTTTCTGTTTCGGGAAGACTCACCCATGGGTTGAGGCCATCTCAAAGAAAGTTAAGGAGAATGTAGCAAAGATGGAAACACAATTAGCAAAGGAAGTGGTGCCTTTCAATTTCTTTGCTCCAATGAAGATTATAAGAGATGCAATCCTTGCAGAGGGGAGTCCGGCTCCAATATTGGTGTCAGAGGGAGAAAACACAATGGACGTGGGGACAGCAGTGCTGAATCAGAATGAACTA
Source organism: Agave tequilana (assembly GCA_038442645.1). Taxonomy (NCBI): domain Eukaryota; kingdom Viridiplantae; phylum Streptophyta; class Magnoliopsida; order Asparagales; family Asparagaceae; genus Agave; species Agave tequilana. The sequence goes on along the minus strand of JAVJIF010009054.1, from coordinate 72,309 downwards.
AGGACAAGGTTAGATGCAGGAACTTGGGGGACAATGGGGGTTGGTCTGGAGTACTGCCTTGCAGTTGTTTCACCAGGGAGGTTGGTAGTTGCAGTTGAAGAGGATTCAAGGTTCACGTTTAGTGTCATGGAGGTCGAGCGATATGGATCCAATTCGGATCAGTGCTCGCCGCGTAGCCGATACACTGGCAATTTGAAGACAAACCGATGAGATGATCCGGGGATCCGTAACAGTTCGTGCAGTGAAGACCAGACGATGATTCGGTTCCGAAGCCGCGTCATTTCATGTGAGTGTTCCTTGTTTACTCATTTAATATTTCAGTTTTATTTCACGTAATTGTTTTATCCTGTCTATTTCAATGAATATTATTTTACATTTAAATAATTGTTCAAACTCAATTATGTTTCATGCCTGTTAGTTACTAGTCTATGTCTACATGTACTAAATACAAAATAAAATTGCCTTGTGAACGATTATGTATCTCTTTAAATAATTGTATAATATTCTTGATCCTGGACATCATGATACCCTTGAAAACTTGACGACTATACAAGACATCTACCTGATAACCATATCGTTCATGTTACTGAAAGTTACTGGGAAAGTATCGTTAGACCGTCACGCTCGGTACAACTCTATTATATACACGGTTACTGTTACTGTTCATTGTTCTTGTTACTATTCACCGTGTATACGATTACTGTTACGATTACTGTACTAAACTGTTACTGTCACCATATCGCCCCAGTATTCTAGGTAACATGGATATTGACTGACTTAACTGAATTAAATAATAATGTAACAAGCAACTTACACTGGGATTGGGGAAATTGATGGAGGAGACAACGTCTGTATTTTGGGTGGACCTAGGATATAGGTTGCGCAGCCGACTGAGGGTTCCACTATAGGGTTCCTGGTGGATGACTGACATCCCATCTGTACTGTTATTGTTCCACTGTTCATACAGTGAGATTACTGTTACTGTTACTGAGTACCTAGCGGTACGACCTGGTTCAGCGCCAGGAAACTGAGGCCGTGGTCCTGGGTATGTACGATACCTACCTAAAGCATGGATAATGTCTCCAACCAATCAGTTTCAATAACTTAGGACCCTGATTGACACATGTAGTAGGCATAGTATGGGATGCGCCTATTATAGGTGGCAATTGGTGTTCGCTGACATAATAAATGATAATGAACTGTTATAATGTATTGTGACTAACCGTAATCACCTGATTGTACATATATATCACTATGATAGACATATGTTTGTACGTAAGACCAAATTTGTATACCAGACTAGTGACATATGCTAGATTGCACATTCAGATATCAGTTGATTATTTACAGTTGTGATAGTTGACTTTTATCTTCATTCATGTTGTTATTCAGTTACCCTTCAGCTATCTGTTTATCATGTTATTTAATTACCTTATATTTGCAGTTTATCTTATTATTATTTTGTGCACATTGTTTATATGCACGAGTATTCCTCTTTACACACACTCATCAGGTCGCTTTCTGACGACCCTGGATTTGCACGTCCATATATTGGACGCTTTGTTTTTATGGTGCAGGTGTTCGATGAGACTGTACGCTTTGCGAGGAGCTGGACGCTCTCCCTTTTGTTTCTGGTATTCTTGCCTCTTTTTATTTCTATTTCTATACTTTTCTTGATTCATGCATATCAGATTCAGTCTCTATTCCAGTACTTTTTATATGATATCATGTGTGGATGTTTATATGGGTATTGCAGTGATTATTGATTGATTTTGGGTTGGATTTATACCTTATTCAGGTTACTTTAGGCTTAACGTGTATACGCGAGGTATTTTCCTCGCGTATATACGTCGCCGACCTTCGTCGAGACTCCGTTTCCGCGTATTTTGGGAAGTAGGGCGTGACAATAATTTTGAAAAACCAGTACCCCTGTTGCTATACCTAAATGACCTTTTCTTCCGCTCTTTTCCCCTTGCAGCTTTAACTGATGTGAAAGGAAGAAGATTTCCTCAATAAAGGGATTGTTTGGGTTCAAGGAAGTGTGCGGAGTGAGGAGTGGGAAGTGTTACTTCTCACTTCCACTTCTGATATCTATTCAAATACTGGAAAAAGAAAATGAGAAAATATTCTTTCTTTTTTATTTTCTTTTTTACACAATCATTTCTTCAGTTCCCGAGTGCTACAATTAATTTTGTGATCATGTAAATCTCATTTGTAATAAGTTGTACCTCAGAACAGTTAATTTTGTGGTCATATAAATCTCACTTACATTTTAATTACAGTCTAATTTTTTTTATAATTAAATTTTATTTTAATATTATTTTATGATAACTTTGTTGTCAACTTTTTCATTCCCAATTTCACATTACTAGTCAAATACTGAAAAACATAGTATACTTTTTCACTTCTACTTTTTAACTACCAATCAAATACAGGAAAAAAAAATACACACAAGTTCACATTTTTTTCTCAAAAAAAAAAAAAAAAAAAAAAAAAAAAAAAAAAAAAAAAAAAAAACCATACTTTCCACTTCTCACTGCCGCCCACTTCTCTGAATCCAAACAGCCTTAAAGAGTAGACTTATAGAGTGGCGAGAGATGAGAGATGAGATTGTGAAACAATTCAAGTAGGTTGTAAGTGACATTCCTTCCAATTTAACTCCCAACAGTAAAAACTAGAGTGAGGCTTGCAGACTCGAGACATGGCCACCTTCTCAACGGTGGAGGAGCGCGCGCGAGGGTTCGGGTTGTATTGCCCCACTCTATTTGTCTATAGTCGTGCACGTGGACTCCATCTTCAATTAGCTTAAGTTTTCCATCATACTGCTGCAAGGTAGCTGACGCGGATGTTTTCTTAGATACTCTCTTTGAGCTTGATTTAGTTGAAAGGGCGTGTGTTACCTCTCTATTGGTCAATTTATTTAAAATACTCACAGGAGATAGAAGTAGGTCTGGATACTATCTCACTTTTTGTGTGTGAGTGCGGATAATTTTGACCTAACCCGACCCAGATACAGGTCGTAATTAGGTCGACCTGCCTGACTTAATTATCAAACGGGTCAGGTCGAACCGAACCCCGCCTGACCTTATTATTCTCTCCCCCTGCCTCTCGCCGCCCCCACACACCCCCTCGGCCTCCCTTCTCGCCTCCCGCACCCCCACCCCTTGTCGCCTCCGGCCCTATGTCACCTCCCCCTCCACCGCTCGACCTCCCCCTCCACCTAAATAAAATTAGCAAAAAATGCGTCTGAACCCGACACCTCCAGCGTGTGAGATTAGTGTGATGACCAGCTACATGATTGAGATTTTCCTGCACACAAAATATAGAATATCAGATTGAGAAGTAAAGGTGTGCGAGGTGCTCAATACTATCCGCTGTAGCAAAGGCTATGCGGGTCGTGATCCTCAGGGAGAGATTAGCGATGGAAGCGTTTAAGTAAGATTCTCTAAAAATTATTTCTTTTAGTTATTAAAAGGAAAATAGAAATAATATTTAAAGTTAGGTTAGGAAAAAGGCGTAGATTAAGAAGATGAAAAAGTGATAATTACAATGAGATGGGAAAGAAAGAATTTGAAGGAGAGGTGTTGGTGACTTAATCTAAAATAAGAAAAATAGAATAAACACTTACCTTCGTATGGCCGATGAATTACGTGAAAAACCTAACATGTTCTACCTTGCTTCGGAGGCGTTTGAACGCATAAACCATAGGATCGATCTCAATCCCCTGTTCGCATTATATCATCAAGCTGGGCAAGAATGAAGTGATACGTACCTTGAGGAGGAGAACATCTTCATGAAGTATCGTTGGCACCACCAAGATTCGTTATACTTGTGCTTTGGAAATCACTTGTATGCTCATCAAAGACCAACAGAAATAAAATAGAAAAGGAAAATAAAATAAAAAGGAAAATAAAGCAATGACACAAAAATAAATGTTACCTTTATTACTTGATACAATGGAAGAGAAGAGGAGCATACATCGGTGTCACTCTCAACATAGCCCTCTCCCTCACTTACATAAAAATTACAAAAAGTAAAGAAAACCTAAACTACAAGCCTAAGAAAACCCTAGATTTGGCCCTCTACTTTTCTGGACGCCGTTCTCGGTTGCACTGCAGGGGTATTTATAGGTGCAGAAGGAGGTAGAGTCCAGATCGAAGTCGTCCACGAAAACTGGTCCCAGGATAAGGCTGAAATGCCGCGGAAACGCGGCTTGGGCCGCGTTTCCGCGGCCAAGTAGTGTCAGATGGCCACGCGCTTTGGCGCGTGGCTTCCCCTGGTCCGTCCATCTGGGCGTTGTCTTCTGGAAGCTGCATCCTGGCTCTTTATCTTGGGATTTCGAGATAACTTGGGAAGCAAGTTACCTAGATCTCAAATCTCCCAATATCTTTTTAAACGAATTTCCTTATCTTTGCACTCTCTTCTTTGGCTTTTATCCTCTTCCTGCAAGTGTTTAGGGTTGAATAAAGTCTATCCTTCCCTCTTCTTTGTATTTGCAACTTTTGCCCTTAATATTTGCAATTTTGACAATTGATATTTGCAACTTTTACATTGGGCTTTAAACATGGGCTTTTGGGCTTCTTTTGAGGCTTTATTGCATTATTTTTATTTCTCAAGGCCTGCACACAATAAATAAAATATTAGTAAATGTGCAGAATTATATGAATAAATATGAAAATGTGATGGTAAATATGATGATAAAAATGCACTTTTCACTACCAATCACACCCCACACTTATCTTTTTGCTCGTCCTCGAGTAAAAATTAAAAAGAAAAAGAAAAACTAAACTAGCTAACTCACTTTCATAGGAATCACGATTGCACTTAGCACGTGCAACAAGTCGTTAAACCCCTAGGTTACCCTAGAGGACGAGTGTTGTCTCGTGAGGGTTTTCAGCGGATTACATCCACAAAATCCATGAAAAGAAAATATTTGAAATACTTTTGAAAAGACTAAGTAGTCTATAAGTTTTAGGATTATCATTTTTATTCATTCTTAAACTTAGTCTTAATAAAGTAAATTGTTATTCATTTTAGGTAAGGATTAAAATTGAATGTTTGTATAGTCTTTTTCGTTACCAAAAGTCATACGCACCCTTGTGAATCTAAGAATTCCTTAACTTGGACTCTAATGCCTCATAATTATTATTATTATTAATTTTTTTTAATATATATAACTTATCTAATTTTCTTTCGTGTAAGTATTAAGGCTTCTTGAGGCCCTCATACCTAACTAATTGACTATTAGATGTGTTAATACATATATATTTCTTAGTTTTCTTAGGCTTTCTAATCCACCCATGTAGCGAACTTAAAGTCGGTGACTCCCAAACTGGTTAGTCTTAGGGCACCAGGTAAGAAAACACCCCTCGGACTCAAATTCGAGTGAACTATGCCCCAAAACTAAGGATGCTTATTTATTAATTCACCTTTAGGCGTGAATACTTATGCTTCACGAGGCACATGTATCCAGCTTAATTAGTGATTGATTTATATATATATATATATATATATATATATATATATATATATATATATATATATATATATATATATATATGAGGCACAAGGGTCTTTGTCTTAGAATCCTAGATATGCATTAGGTATGCACATTTCATTAAGGTAAAAATTAAGACTAACTACTTATTCAATTTCTCCTCCTATACCTAAAAATTCAACAATTTATTTATTTTGACCAAGTTTTTAGAAATCCTAATCATGATTTTCCTAATTCTTAAAACTAACTTAGATTTCTTCAAAAAGATAAGTCAAAATATTGTCCTTTTTATAACAAATTTTTTAATTTATTATTAGCAAATTTTTGTTAGTTTCTACCTTTATTAGTATGTTAGTAAAGCCCACCCCCACACTTATCTCATGCATTGTCCTCAATGTATGAATGAATGCATATATGCATGAAAAAGAACAAGGGAAGGCAGAAGTTACCTTAAGGTGGTGGTTCCGGTGGTGGTCTAATTGGTCTACGAAATGCGGCACAATCAACTTTTTGTGGGATTCGGAGGAACCCACCAGAAATTTTTCTTATATAACCCATCATAATGTATGTATGATTATTTTTAAACAAGTCCATCCCATCAAATTTTCAAATTTCATAATAAATTTCAAAGTCAATTATGTCAACCGCCTTGTCCCAAATGGAGTATGAAAAGATGGAATGATTGACTTGGACGTGGGAAGTACGGGAACGAATACCGACTCAGGAAAGAAACTTAAATCAAGTAATGGTTCAGGAGTCGGGCTAGATTCAGGAAGTGGGTCTAAATCAATAAGTTGAAGCTCAAGTCCACAATAATCTTCCCACAATGAAATGTGACTCAATATTGGTGATTCAAGTTCAGGAATGATAGGTGTGGGAACCAAAACTGACTCTAAAATATTACCTAAGTCGGGTAACAAAACAGGAGTCAACAATAATTCGAGAATTTGAACTTGATCACAGATTTGAGAATCTAGATCACATATCTCATTCAGCTCAATATCATAAAAATGAGAACTTACCAATTTATCCATGGGACTTTCAAAATTGCACAATTGGTCAAGTTCAATATGATCATCAAAAATGGGTGATTCAATTCATGATGAATTGGCACAGGATCCAGTGTTGACTCGGGAAAAGTAAAATCAGGTGGAGACACCGGAGTCATTATTGAATCAGGAAGTAGAATTGAATCACCAAGTGGGAGATCATGATCATATTCATGCTCAAGTTCTATTTCAGGAAAGGAATAACTTGCCAAACTATCAAAAATTGAAGTTTCGGCAAGTTCAAATGATGGTACTGAATTAGAATCTTGTTGTCCAAAACAACTTGGCTCGTCGGCTCTAACCAAATGGTTAACCATATCAGAAATGGCCGAACGGTGAGAACGTAAAGATTGAACCATCATATCTATTTCATGATCACGAGCTAATTTAGCCTGAGTCATGGCTTCAAGCATCTTTTCATAGTCAATTGGTGCATCAATTTGTGATTGGACTTGAAAAGAGGAAGTGTTGCTGGGATAATCGTGATGAAATTGTGAGTCGGTCAGATTCTGTGATTGTTGCTTGGACTCACGCATCATCATGTCTAAGATAGATGGTAATTGTTGCTTGGACTCATGCATACTCATCATTTCCAAGATAGATGGTTTTCTATTCTGAATGGGTGGATCTGAGTATGAATCTTGGGAATATTGTGGACAAGGTGGATACGGAGGACAAGTCGGTTGAAAATTGGACTCGGGGGAAGTGAAACCCCATGAACTCTGTGAAGAGTTGAAAGTATGAAAATCATGGTCATAAGATGGGGGGTGGGTTATAATCATTCGGCTAAGACCATTCCGGCACACTTGATTGGTCAAAGTTATGATATGCCGGGTTGTAATATCCGAAAAAGAGTTAAGTGTGTAATATGGATTAAAGTTGAAAAATTATTATTATATGTCATATCATACCAACACAAACAAATAAAAAAAATAAACAAACAAACAAAAAAGAAAAAAAATTATAACCTAAGTTAGGGTAGACCTATGACCTAGACGACTCCTAACTGGTTAGACTGTCCACAAGAGGTAGGGTGCAGACTTTGACCACAAGTTAATCAGCCAGGTCAGGGCAATAGTGGTGGGAGGTTTTCCGTCAAAGACGTTCCTTAATTAAATAACCACCAATCTTCAGGCTTTCGGCCCTCAATCCCCTTCCTAGACACTGATTTGGCATGAGTCAACTTCCAGCACTGTTCCCCTTTAGGATAATCTCCTAATTGAGTCCGAGATGTATCTAGGGCCAACGTCTACTAAATTTTAATTAGGCTTGGGTTAGTGAGTGCTTGGAATCTGATTTTTGGGCCAAGGAAGGGTGATGAAATCCCCACCTTATCTTATTAATGGGTTATGCCCTTAGAATAAATTTGTGCAAGTGTACAAAATATGTAAATAAGATTCACTCAAAGCATGAAAATCAACCAAGAGATGAGTCCTATTCTACATGAAATGCGAACGTACCTTGCTCTTGCACTCTTCAACAGTAAAATAAAGGAATTGAAAAGACACGTGCCTAGGATGCAAACGTCTAATCAATTTTTTATCTTTTTCAATAAATATTTTACTGTTGATTAATTAGCAGTATACAGGTTTATCACAGAACAAATTTTAACAGAGCAGAAAACAAATCTTGCAATTTGTAGCAACCTGCAGAAAAATCTGTCAGTAATGAACTACTAAGGCCGCGGAAACGCGGCTATTGCCGCGGATCCGCGGCACTGTAGTAGGCTCTGATGCTCTGCCTTCGAGGGCTGAGGCACAGAGTTACTATATGTCCACTTCTGCTGTTATTTTTCCTGTTCTCCAAACCTGCAAACAGAAAGAAATAAAGAATTAGTTAATTTTTTTATTTAGAGAAAAACTTACCGTCCCTCCCCGGCAACGGCGCCAAAATTTTGATTGAGATTTTCCTGCACAAAAAATATAGAATATCAGATTGAGAAGTAAAAGTGTGCGAGGTGCTCAATACTATCCGCTGTAGTAAAGGCTATGCGGGTCGTGATCCTCAGGGAGGGACTAGCGATGGAAGCGTTTAAGTAGGATTCTCTAAAAATTATTTTCTTTTAGTTATTAAAAGGAAAATAGAAATAATATTTAAAGTTAGGTTAGGAAGAAGGCGTAGATTAAGAAGATGAAAAAGTGATAATTACAATGAGATGGGAAAGAAAGAATTTGAAGGAGAGGTGTTGGTGACTTAATCTAAAACAAGAAAATAGAATAAACACTTACCTTCGTATGGTCGATGAATTACGTGAAAACCTAACACGTTCTACCTTGCTTCGGAGGCGTTTGAACGCATAAACCATATGATCGATCTCAGTCCCCTATTCGCATTATATCATCAAGCTGGGTAAGAATGAAGTGATACGTACCTTGAGGAGGAGAACATCTCCATGAAGTATCGTTGGCACCACCAAGATTCGTTATACTTGTGCTTTGGAAATCACTTGTATGCTCATCAAAGACCAACAGAAATAAAATAGAAAAGGAAAAGAAAATAAAAAGGAAATAAAGCAATGACACAAAAATAAATGTTACCTTTATTACTTGATACAATGGAAGAGAAGAGGAGCATACATCGGTGTCACTCTCAACATAGCCCTCTCCCTCACTTACATAAAAATTACAAAAAGCAAAGAAACCTAAACTACAAGCCTAAGAAAACCCTAGATTTGGCCCTCTACTTTTCTGGACGCTGTTCTCGTTGCACTGCAGGGGTATTTATAGGTGCAGAAGGAGGTAGAGTCCAGATCGAAGTCGTCCACGAAAACTGGTCCCAGGATAAGGCTGAAATGTCGCGGAAACGCGGCTTGGGCCACGTCTCCGCGGCCAAGTAGTGTCAGATGGCACTCGCTTTGGCGCGTGGCTTCCCCTGGTCCGTCCATCTGGGCGTTGTCTTCTTGAAGCTGCATCCTGACTCTTTATCTTGGGATTTCGAGATAATTTGGGAAGCAAGTTATCTAGATCTCAAATCTCCCAATATCTTTTTTAAACGAATTTCCTTATCTTTGCACTCTCTTCTTTGGCTTTTATCCTCTTCCTGCAAGTGTTTAGGGTTGAATAGAAGTCTATCCTTCCCTCTTCTTTGTATTTGCAACTTTTGCCCTTAATATTTGCAATTTTGACAATTGATATTTGTAACTTTTATATTAGGCTTTAAACATGGGCTTTTGGGCTTCTTTTGAGGCTTTATTGCATTATTTTTATTTCTCAAGGACTGCACACAATAAATAAAATATTAGTAAATGTGCAAAATTATATGAATAAGTATGAAAATGTGATGGTAAATATGATGATAAAAATGCACTTTTCAGTACCAATCACTACACCGCCCAAGAATTTGAAAGTATTATGTAGAGAAATTTTATTTAATGTTTTGAAATCGGTACAAGCGGGGCGGGTCGACCCGACTAAGTCGGCGGACGAGTCCTGGTTTACATTTTTGACTTGTATATATAACCGGGTCAGGTCAACCCAAACCCGATTACAGATCGACCCGTGATGACCCGACCCGAATTGCCGATACAAGCAATGTGCAAAGCAATGCGCGCCTGTATACGTACCCGAAACATTTTTTAGTCAACTCTTCTTTGCGATGCCAAAGATGCCAGCAAGACGATGAAGATTCACGTCATTTGACGCTCATCCGCAGTAGGATAAGTTGTCTGGTGTCTGTGATGTTGCTACGGGCTCCCTTCAAACGGGTGTTCAGTGGGACTTACTAAAAGGAAGTGGACGACCAAGTCACGCATCGCGAGTGACAGTACTTCACGATGTATGCAACTTGAATGCTGTGGAAAGAAAGGAACAACCCCACTCTTCACAAGATCATATAGTTCACAAAGCAGGTTGTTCATATGATTTATGTTCATACATGGTCTCATGAGATAGGGTCTAATGTACTCAAATGCCGGTAACTCAATGGAAATTACTTCTAACCAAGGATATGATGAATTTTATTGCCCTGATGTGTTATCAAAGTCAATTTTGATGGATCAGTCGAAAGATAATGATCTGAAGAGTGCTCCACCTGTTTTCAGGAACTTTAGTGAAGACTCGGTGCTTGTGGCAGGATTCTCTGTCACCAGTACTAGCGCTTAATCTGGAAGTGCATGGGAGGCTTAAAACATAGTGTTGATTTTTTCTTCTTTTCTTTTAAAGTTACTGTATTTAACTATAATCAATTGATTTTAGCAGTATAAATTTCTAAAAGAGCTGTCACACGACTGTATAATATTTGACAACTAATTACAAACTTGACTATTGAGAAAATTATGCACGCCTTCAGAGAAGATAAGATGCTGATTGCCTTATAGTTTTTTTCCCCCTCAAGAATAGAAAGTCGTAGTAATCTAAACATCCTTACCATCTGCACCCACATCTTTTCCATCCACGGGTGTGGGCCTCCTGCTAATAAATAACAGTAAGCAGCCTCCCCAACTTACCACTTACCACACTGGCTGACTTGGCTCATGTAGAAATCGGGTTGGATTTAGCACGTTCAAACCAAACCCGAAAGTTTTACAACTACAACTGGATCCAGCCGACAATAAAACGGCCCGGCCCAGTGTAAAAACTAGGTCGGAATCGTCGGCTGACGCGAACCCGACATCCCAAAATGACCAGAATACCCCTTCGACATCCAGATTCTATAAAACCCCTCACCTCATCGATTCAAAAATCTCTCCAAAACCCTGGTCTCATTTTCTAGGGTTTAAAGCCACTCGATCCCCGCCCCTGCTTCCCTCTCTTCTCCCGAAGGTAACATCTTCGCTACTGTTTTAATTGTGTTCTGTATCATTCATGGTGTTTAGCTCTTATGAAACCCTAGGCTATCTAGTTTAGTTGGTGAGAGAAAACGAATCGATTGCAAAAATATACCATAGTAAACCGAATAGATTTTGTTACTAATTTTACATCCTGGTGAAGATCTACTAAAAAAGATGTTCCTTTTGCCCTTTCGATTCATTTTGCAGATTAGCTTTACTTCACTGTGGCCTTTGCGACATGGGCAAGTCCAGCAAGAAATCCGATGCTAAGGTAATGATAGCTTATAATTTATTTCAAAGAACAATTGTTTAATTTCTGATTAAAAATCTCCACCTTGTTTTTTTTATTTTTTATTTTAGGTTGCTGCGGCTACGGCTGCTCCTGCTCCAGCTGTGAAGCCAGCTAAAAAGGGTCTAATCCTTTCCCTTAGCTGTTTCAAATTTGGTTTCTTAATATAACTATTTCTTATTTACTGAGTTTTTCTTTCTGTTTCTGATAATTAGGCAAGAGGGACTCAGAGGAGGCCTTGAAGAAACTGGCGAGTGCCAAGAAGCAGAAGACAGAAGTAAAGGTTGAGAAGAAGAAGGCCCCTCCACCGAAGAAAGTTGATACCAGTTCTTCTGAGGATGATTTGTCAGAATAGGAAGAAGAGGTAGTTACTTTCAGTTTATTGCATTTTTCACTTTAGAAACATGGCATGTGAAAGGCTCTAGCTTGCTGATTCTAACTCTTGTTTCATGGCAGATTGTATTGTTGTCTGTGAGTAAGAATGACAATAGGTATTGGTTCATATTATCAGGATTAATCTAGTTTTGAGATACCTCTATTTGCTGGATTTTGCATAAAGAGAATTTTATTTTATAAAATGAAGTAACTGGAGGAGCCTGTCAATTTAGCCGGCAATGTAAGGGCCTAAAATAAATTCAATTGCCTTATAATAACTGCCATCACTCGTGGAATTTATAATAATTGTTGTTTTTTGCTCAAGAAAACTTATGATTTGCCCTCGCAGAGATTATGAGTAGACCTCAAATTCCAAAGCTGAAGTTCCATCCCCCTAGTTTCTAATTGGACCTGGAAAAAAAAAAAAACGGTCCCATCTGTTAATAGTTCTAGTCTGACCCACAGTTCAAGCCATTCTGGTTATTATTATTAAGTATATAGTACATATATGTGAGTGTGCATGTATTACTTTGTTCAATCTCTTTTTTTAGTTCAGAAGATTTTAGTTTTGAAAAGTTGCATTCTCACATTGATCAGACTTGTTAGGTTCTGTATATATTAACTTCAATTTCAGCTATCATCCCATGTTTCCTTATTGAATCTGTAGGTTTTTTAATTTATACTGCATTATCAAACCACCCTGCATTTGATATTTTCATGTTAATTTTATTAGTTAAATTACAAGTAAGTTCCTCAACTGTATATCTGTTTGTAAGCAATGGTTAGATGTTTTTCCTTTCTGTGCTGTATAGTTTATTGCGATGCTATGTTGAATTGTTATAAGGTCAAAGTTCCGACCAAGAAGGATAACAAACAAGCAAAAACTCTTGCAAATGAATATAGTAGCAGTGAGGAGTCATCTTCAGATGAGGTAATGACAGTTTTGTTAGCCACAGTGCTTCTTTATATATCTTATTCTCCTTTTAAGCTGATGACTGTAATTTTGTTAGTGACCTTATCAATCTATCATGTACTATCTTGTTGATTGTCTCATACATATTTTGTAAAGCTTCTTAAATAAGCTTCTTCAGAGCAAACATCCTCCACCTACTTGCACAGTGATGATTTGTGGATAAACTATCAAAATAATCCTGTATTTTTGGAAAATAATAACCAAGTTGAGAGGAACCCCCTTCAATATGCAGTTTTATCATTATCAAGCTAAGCTGCTCGGATCGGATGCATCAGGATGATACTACATGATATGATTGTATAATATTATTGAAGTACCATGATTCAATACAACAATTATAGTCTAATAAAATAATCTATCATTAATATATATATATATATATATATTATATATATATATATATATATATATAATATAGTTTGTCTCTTATCCAAGACATAAGAAAACACAAAACATAAGTAAACTACACATGCTTATGAAGTCCAATTATACACAGTAACAGACTTGTACAAGACTAGATTTGAATAAAAACTAAAAAAGCAAAAGGCCTGCCCCCTTTTTTCTTTCCTCTTGAGTATTAGTCAAAAAATGAACTTGTATCTACTTTGTTACGAGGCAAATCTCATTTCAATATTTTGAAGAAAGTCTTGTTATGCTGATATGTATCTAAAGCTTCAAACGTGAAGATTAGGTTTACTTTTGAAGAAAAAGACTTTGTATTTTATAGCAATTGTATAGCTTAACTTTAAACCTGATAGGTTTTCTAAGTTTGACGCAGTTAAGTCCAAACTGGTCCATTTGGCTGCAATGTGCTGTCCAAGCTGAGCACTATTTGTGTTGGGCTGGGATTTACTCAACTTCATTCATAGCCCATTTAGGAATTTTAGATGTCACAAATGCTGGCCTGTATATGGAATGGTGATTAGTGGATTGCGATCGGATATTACAATACATCAGTCCTTGGGAAAAAAGAAGTTATACGTCAAGGATAGACACTATAAGGTTGTGCATTTTCTATGTCTAGTGCATGAGTAAGTATAATATTAAATGAAGCTATGCTCAGGTCAAAACTTACAATATTTGTGCTCATTCTTGTGTTTGTGGGTTATGACAGCACTACCAAGGGATATAATGGAAAGTTGTGTTTTAAGGAGTGGTTGATCCATTTCTATAAACCCAATGACTATAATTCACCATGCTCTGTGTGCGCGCAGACTAGGTAATCTGGAAAACAGTGCCCTTTCATGTTTAAGCTGTGATTTTTGTGTTGCAGTGGTTAATCTATTAGACGCTAATGTAACTTCTACATTTGCATATTTGAGTTCTGATGCCCTGTTGATGTTCTAGGAAATTGATGCAAAAGCATCTGTCCTGTCAAAGAAACTGCCAGCAACTGGAGCTAAAAATGGTGCGGCTTTGGTTTCTAAAAGAAAAATGAATCAAGTGACAGTTCAGATTCAGATAGTAGCTCAGATGATGAACCGTGAGTAGCATTAGTGCTGGCTGTTGTTTTTTAATTTGTTCAAGGTGTATCTATAAGCGGAAATGCCAAATGCCAAGAAAGACGCTACTGTAGTTGGGCTTAAAAGCGGACTGAATCAAGTGCTAGCTCTTAAGAAAGCGAGCCAGGGAGAACATAATGAATCTAATGATATTATAATCTTAAATATAAACACGCATATGTTACTTTCTCTAGGATTTGCGTCTTGAGTGGCATCCTAGGTTACTCTGCCTTGGATTATGTCATTAATATTTCTGTATGCAAAGAGTGATCTTGCTAGTTTTTTGTGAACGTTAATATAACAGTAGAATCTGTCAGATGAAAAGGACCTGGATGGTTCTTAACTGGATTACTAATGACATCTTGAAACTTTCTGTTTCCAAGAAGAACCTGGTGCACCTTTTAAAAAAGTCAGATTCTGGTGATAGCTCTCCTGAGAGTGATTAAAATGAGGATGGTTAGGTGGCGTGGCATGATCTTTATCATACATTTTCAGTTAAATAGTGGAGCAAAGGGATGTTAACTGTGTTACCTTAATATTTTCCCTTACTCTTCACATACAGAGCTCTAAGATGAAACCTTCACTGCCGGTTGCCAAGAAGCAGCCTGAGTCAAGTGACAGCTCTTCTGGGAGTGACTCTTCTGGGGATGAAGAAGTAATCACACAGACCTTTATTCTTTGGAGAGATTTCTTCTGTTACTTTCTGGTGATTGCTTCTTAGTTCATAAATTTAAAGAAGAAAACAGTGTAATTTTGTTCATAACTATTCAAAGTTTTGTGCATAAGTAGTTGTAAGAGTTTTGTATTTAATGTTACATGTGCATAGATCTTGCTCAACTATTGTTTGAAGGTCATGCAGGCTGTAGTTGCTAAACCTTCAGCAACAGTAAAGCCCACTGTAGCCACCTCAAATGTTGTTCCAAGCAGTGGCTTAAAAAAGAACAAATCCAGTGATAGCGAATCAGATGATAGCTCGAAAGATGAATCTGATGTGAAAAGGTTAGTGTCATCTTTTATTGGATGAAGTTACTATACTGTATTTTGTAAAGTTGTCAAATGAGCCTGAGTTTTCGGCAACTCACTTGTTATTGTTTCTTGGCATTATTTCTCCTCCAGGTTCTTGTTTCTGTTACTCCAAGCAAGCCGAATGCAAAAGCTGTCAAGAAAGAGAGTAGCAGTGATGAAGATGAAAGTGAAGATGAAGAAGATAGCTCGGATGATGAGCCTCCAAAGACTCAAAAGAATGCAATGGTGAGCTTCATTTGGAATTTGTGGCTACCAACTAAGAAATTCACATTGCAAGCCCATCTTATACATTTCATGAAATTCTTTCTGTAACTTTTATGAAAAATGTAGGACCACTTATTCTTTGTTTATTATTCGTCTAGTTCTGTTCTTATATTTCATCTTTTGAAAATTTTCTCCTTAGTCAACTGTTGGTCTCTTTTTTGACCTTGTTGCCTTGTGTTTGCTTGTTTCCTCTTTTTACCCCTTGCATGCAGATTTTTTTTTTTTGAGTTCTTTTTTTTTAAAACAACAGAGCATCTCGAAATTAATTAGCTGTACTTCAATTCCGCTGTTGTATGGTCCAAATAGCTTGATTCATAGCCTTATATGACAAATAAATTTTTTTTAATAGTTTAATTTTTCAAAATGGTCCTTTCCCTTGAATTCCAGTCTATGTTAGTTAATATCTACTTTTGAAACTATGTTGTATTTTCTTTTTCCTCTATAATTTGTTTGCCATGCAGGATACTGATGTGAAGATGAAAGATGCACAATCAGAAAAAAAGGAGGTAAATTACCCTCTAATGTGTCTCTGTTAACTCTGATTTGGAGAATATATTAAGTCAATTTTTCTTCAACGTAGCCTACGACCCCTTCCCAAATCCAACCCTCTGGATCAAAGACTCTTTTTGTTGGAATTTATCATATGAGGCGGATGAGGACCAAATGTATGTGTTTTTTATTCACCAAAATATGGACATGATTTGATTTATAAATTGGTTTTCCTTTTATTTTTCTTCAACTATTAATTTGTCTTTTAGATCGGAGTTCTTTGAGAAGGCAGGAGAAATTGTTGGTGTTCGATTGGCTAAAGGTGAGGATGGCAGGTTCAGGGGATTTGGTCATGTTGAATTTGTCACTGAAACAGCTGCTCAAAAGGTGAGATACTGTTAGTTATCATTTTTCTTATAGTTTTCAATCTTTGTTTCTTAATCCATAGTATTCAAATGCAATTAATTGTGTTGAACTGTTAATTTAATATACATTTTTTGCTTTAAATCATATACAAATCTAGCCCATATTCTTATGCTAGTTTAATGTATTACATATTCATTGTTTGTGACGATCTCATTTACGAATCAGCTCTGTATAATACCTATGTTACATTTCTTGTTATCAATTATTCCCTATTAAACTTTAACCTTTTCTCTCATTCATATAGGCCATGGAATGAATGGTGAGACACTGTTGGGACGTGCAGTGAGGCTGGATTTAGCTCGTGAGAGGGGTGCATACACACCACAGTCTGGGTATTATCCTCACATATCTTTATTTTTGTTGGCTTCTCAAATATGATCCATTAATGTCTTTCTGGGCACATGCACATAGCTGAGTAGTTATTACTTCTCATATATGATATTTCTTGGTGAGATCTATGTGTGTGGCTCAGTAGTTTCTGTTTGTAACTTTATCAATGGTTTGATTATATATATATATATATATATATATATATATATATATAATAGAGAGAGAGAGAGAGAGAGAGAGAGAGAGAGAGAGAGACTTGTGTCCCTCCAAAAGGATTTGAGGCCGAATCCTACCCGCTCATACAACCGTTCGACATTCGAATATAAGATCCGCTCCATTGAATTGGTCTATATTATTTCAAATATCTATAATCAAAAATCAAGCGTTTTGAATACTTTTTGCCCATCTATCAAGCGGCACAAAATGGACGCCGAAAGTAGTGAGTTGGTTAGATCTATGTCTTTAGGCATACAAATTTTAGATCCGGCCATTTGATTATGATCTAAACATTTAAAAACTCCTACAAACCAATTTTTGTTAGGTTCTAAATGTTCTACATCGTTAAACTACCAACTCATTATTTAGGCCGTTCGTTTTTTTCCCTACTTGATGTATGGGAAAAAGTATTCAAAACGCTCGATTTTTGATTTATAGATACTTGAAATAATATAGATCAATTTCTATGGAGTGGATCTTGTGTTCGAATGTCGGATGTTGATATTTGAGTGGGAAATATTCGGCCACGAATCCTTCCAGAACGACACAAGTCTCTCTCTCTCTCTATATATATATATATATATATATATATATATATATATATATATATATATAGAAAATGTATATCAGCCGACGGCTGAGAGACTCTCTCAGCCTGCGGTGACATGACTCAATATTTGCCACCCCACTAAGTTGCGCCCCGCTTATAGGAACAAGTTAAATTACTAAGTACCCCTTGGTAAAAGGTACTCGTGCCGTTATTGTTAATTATTATTTTCCCCCCATTTTTTTATCACTCGTTGTCAGATTTAGGTTATTGTTTATTATTATTTTTTTCCCTTTTTCTTACCGCTCTTTATAAGATTTAGGTTATTGTTTATTAGTATTTTTCCCCTATTTCTTTACCGCTCTTTGTCAGATTTAGGTTCTCATTTTCTAGCCTGCCATAAGTTTTCTCTGAAAATATCAATTTTCAGAGCAGATTTTTCTCCTTTTTATTTAATGTCGATATCGGAGCAGTCTACTTCCCCTGCCATTCTGGTCGCAGTCGTAAGCGATCTCTATCTCCCGATCTAAATATGGAGGATATATTATCTGGTTCAACTTTTTCTTAGAATATTGAAAGTATTGAAAGGTTGACATCTTTGCATGCTGATCAATAGGTTTTTATTATGTCAATTTTTTTCCGCAATTTCTTAAATGTAGAAGCTTTCTCTATAGCGTATATGGAACTGCGACCTATATTTCATTTTACAGAACAAAATAATCACTTGTTCTAAAGTTTAAGAACTGCGACCACGGTCGTAGTTTGATTTTAAAATAATCTCTGGCTGTAAAAGCTATTTTTGTAATTGCGACTTAAGTCGCATTCCTTGTTGTTATAATTCTTACACGTTTCTATGTCAATTATATCCAGTTTATACACTAAATCTTAAGAATGCGATTTAAGGTCGCAGTATATATTCATTAGAGAGTTCCACAGTTATTATTCAGCTTTTTAAAAAATCTGTTCATACGAAAATTGCGACTACGATTGCAGTCTTTTAGTGAGAAGTTATATAGATTTCATTACATCTGTGACCTTGGTTTTAGTCCTTGTATCCATATCATACTGGTCTAAAATTCTCAGTACACTTATGTTTGATTTTAGACCTTTTCACCTCCAAATTCCTCATTGTAAAAGGCCATGAAGATTGAGTCAAATGGGGTCTTCTTGATCGCATCTATGAAATTACCCTGAATGTGCTTTTTGAATGTCCTAATGAATTCGCACATAGGCTTTAGGCTCGATCTCAGAGGACGAACCTTCACTTGTTGTTTACCTATAGATGAAAAAATATTAAAAACATTAGTTTAATGTTTATTTAAAAAATTAAAAGAAAATCAGACTTCGACCTTGGTCGCAACAGAATTTAATAAATTATAATTCACTATGATCTAGGTTGATTGATATATATTTACATTGTGGCTCTGGTCGCAATTTTTTAATTAAACAAAATAATTCACCAATTATATCGTACATCGACCAAGTCGCAGTGTAATATTTTAGTGTTCGCTTAATCCAATCTAGTAGAATATAATACATCGCGACCAAAGTCGCATTGTAATTTTGTAATAAACCTAAAAATTTACCATGAGGAGACCTTTGCATCATCATACAGTGACCAAGGTCGCAATATTCAATCACGGTAACCTAGGTAACAGACTGCGACCATACCCCCAACACGGAGAGATTGAACATCAATATTGCGACATTTCAAATGATTTTTAAAACTCTGCGACCAAGGTCGCATACATCTTCAACGCAAATTGAAACAACTGCGACCCTGGTCGTCAGAAAAGGGAATGAAAATTAAATGATTTTTAAAACACTGCGACCAAGGTCGCATACATCTACAACGCAAATTGAAACAACTGCGACCCAGGTCGTCAGAAAAGGGAATGAAAAATTATTTATAATTGGTAAAACGGTACGACCAAGGTCGCATACATCTAAAACGCTAACTCAAACATCTGCGACCCAGGTTGACTGAAAGGGAATGAAATAAATAAATAATTTTTAAAACGCTACGACCAAGGTCGCATACATTTACAACGCTAATTCAAACAACTGCGACCCAGGTTGACAGAAAGGGTATGAAAAAATAAATAATTGTTAAAACGGTACGACCAAGGTCGCATACATCTACAGTGCTAATTCAAACAACTGCGACTCAGGTAGACAGAGAAGGGAATGAAAAAACTTGAAAAAAATTGGACCTTTGTCGCTGTGTTACAAAATTTATAAATTTAAAAAGCTATTCATGATCTCAAGTTTGCGAATCTCTCTCTTATTTGCGACCATGGTCGCAAGTTTTCAAAAAAAAGTGAAAGAAACGGAATCAAATCTGGAAAAAAAATATAACTATTAAAATCCACACCCAAAAAAACATTGCTTTTGTTTTCCTATTACTTTTTTCCGCGGATGATTTCTTTGGCGTCATATGTAGCAAATATATTTTTAAAAAACTAAGAGATTTTGTGAAATAATAGAACTAATCACTTCAGAATGATCAACTGAAATTTTAGATCTGTAAATTTTTGTGAAAAAAATGTTTTACATACGTTAAAAAGTTGTGAGGGAGGGTATTTTCGTCAAATACACTGTTGAGGTGACTGATAGTAATTTAGGCGGGATTTCTCTGATTTTTGTCCGCCAAAATTAATGTCAATTTCGTGGCTATTATGTTGCCACGTCCCGCCGGCTGAGAAACTCTCTCAGCCGTCAGTTGAGGTACAGTAACCCTATATATATATATATATATATATATATATATATATATATATATATATATATATATATTGAATATTTTATAATCTAGCTATTTTTGTTTTTTTCCCCCTGAAATATCGATAGTTCAACTAATGAAACTCATGAATTATGATGTGAAAGTTAAAGTCCTTTTTAATTTACCTTTTTCTTGGCTGCTGTAGGAAGAGAAAGTAACTCTTACCAAAAGGGTGGGCAGCGTCAAGGCCAAACCATTTTTGTCAAGGGTTTGATAAATTCCTTGGCGAGGATGAGGTTATATTCTTTCCATTGAAGGCATCATTTCATATTTTCTTTCAGTGTAATTCATCTCATTTTTTGTGCCAACTCCAGGTAAGGAGCTCCCTACAGGATCATTTGGGTCATGTGGGCAGATTTCACGGCTTTCAATTCCACCAGATCATGAAACTGGTGCTCCTAAGGGGTAAGCAAGCTGCTTACATTATCTAAAATTTTCTATTGTTTATTCCTAAATGTAGAAGTATTTCTTGTTGTTTATTTAAGATATTGGGGGGGGTCTTTGCCTGCAGGATCACGTACATTGATTTCAAGGATCAAGATGGTGCGTCACAGGCTTTGGAGCTCAATGGATCTGACCTTGGAGGCTACACTTTAACTGTAGATGAGGCAAAGCCAAGAGGAGATAGCCGTGATGGTGGCTATAGTGGTGGTAGGGGTGGTGGTAGGGGTGGCCGTGATAGCGGTGGTCGGGGTGGGAGGTTTGGAGGGCGTGGCAGGGGCCGTGATGGAGGCGGTAGGGGTGGCTGTGGTAGAGGTGGGGGGATTGGGGGGGGGGGGGGGGCGGGCGGGAACACCAAACAGGCAAAGTTTTTCTGCAGCAAGCGCTGGTGAGTATTTTTCACTTGTCTCTTTATTTGATCATCAGCCATCTCCAAGTATTATTGAATTGGGTTAACTTGGAATTTCCTTTATGGCATTTGTTTGGTTCTGATGGGAGAATCTGTTTCAGGGAAGAAGACCACTTTCGCTGATGATTAAGGCCAAAGCTCAGAGACTTGCATATTTTGCATCTATAGAGAAATTAGTCTTTGTAGTACTCTATCCATTTTGTCTGATGTTTTAGATTGTTATTGCTGATGATGTGATGATATCCAATGTTACTGAGTCTTTCTTCTTAATTTTCCCGCTTAGTTGTTTTTGAACACCTTGGAGCTTAAAAAACACTTTATATTTTGCCTGGCATTATATGGCTTTAAAAGTGATACTCAAGTATCACCATCAGTTTTGTTTATCTCATGGTTGCATCTGCCTGGTGTATTGTATTTTGACATGTTATCGCTCCCTGGTCATTTAGTTCTTTTTTGACAAGTTGTAATCCTTCAGGTCTTAATATTACTCAAAAGTTTATTTAATGTTCAATGCCTTGTGCTGCTATTGTCTTTCTCTGCCTTGAAGTATCTAATTATTTAAATCTTTTAATTGGTGTATGGTGATGCTTAAATTGCTAGCTGGGCGTTATTCTTTGTGGACAAGTTATCACTATCTCCTTCAACATCAGATACAATAATTTTCAGTTCATATTTGTGATGCTACCGTGTCTCTCTCTCTTTTGCTTTACGTTATGTAAAATCTTGAAATCTTTGTACTTGGTTTGTGGTTTTGTTCTTCGGTACCTTTTATCAACTGTGGGCAGGAGTTTCCGAGAAAAAAATACTCACAACTGGCTTGACTATTAACGTTAATTGCATTGAAATTATTACCATTCTGTTGTAGCCAAACAGCCACGTTCCCTTATCAATGTTGTTCAATGGTTTTATGCATCCCCTTTATGCAGTGGGCACTTTTATTTTTCATCAACCTGCCGTTACTCTGTTTGAAAGTTTGGTGCTTTCCTTGTTTTTTTTCCCGTCAGTTAAAAAATCCAGAAGCTGTCTGCATTTTTGGCCCGTAGTCTTGTGCATAAATTTTGCTTGATAAGAGAGTGGCAGATAGTCAATTACTCAAGTTCAGGGTAATACTAAAGCTTATTCTTTTGTCATCTTTGAGCTAAAAAAACAAAACTATGATGACTTTCATGCTTGGTTGCTTTATCTAGTGGAAATTATGGTTTGGTTTTGGTTTACTAAAAAAACAATTTACTTGAAATTATGGTTATTATTTCAAGTAAATTTTGGTTATTATTTGGCCAGAGTAAATTATAGTTATTATGGTTTTGGTTTATGGTTATTATTTGGCCAGAGTATCATAGTTTAAAGGGTTATTATTTGGAAAGAAGCTAAATTGTTCCATTTATTGAAACAAAAGGAGTTGGTCTTTCCTGTGTAGTGCTAGGTGAGTTGTGCCAACCCTTCACCATCTCCGGTGCTCGGGACTGTTTGTTGGCTGAGCAGTCAGGCCAAGAAGTAGATACTCGAGTTTTCTTGGGCTTCTATTTTAGTCCTTTTTGTTGATCTTAGTTGAGGAGGATACTATTGAGGTCCAATGGATGAAAGTGCGGTTCCGAACAGCCCATTGCTTGACATCGATGACAGTTCTCACACGCCAGAGGAGCTGCTCGAATGGGAGCCAGTGCCAGCTACGGTTTGGGCTCGGTTGGCTGCATGGGAGTCGAAGAATCTGTGGAAGTTGTCATGGGCTTCCATTGTCATCACCATGTTCAACTTCATGCTGAGCTTGGTCACCCAGATGTTCATGGGTCATCTTGGTGCGCTCGATCTTGCTGGTGCGTCCATCTCCAACATCGGACTCCAGGGACTTGCTTATGGCGTTATGGTAACAGTTTTTCTTTGAAATTTCTGAGCAATTTTGGAATCTAAAATGACTTGGCATTTGGATTGTGACGCTCTCTCTGCAGCTAGGAATGGCTAGTGCATTGCAAACAATCTGTGGCCAAGCATACGGCGCAAAGAGATTTGCAGAAATGGGCATCTTCTGCCAAAGAGCTATCGTCCTTCAGTTTACCGCGGCCCTCATCATCTCCTTGCTCTACTGGTATTCTGGCCCCTTACTTCATCTCATCGGTCAGTCTGAAGCCGTGTCTTCGAGGGGGCAGCTCTACGCTCGCGGCCTGATACCTCAGCTCATAGCCTTCTCTCTCTACTGCCCATGCAGCGGTTCCTGCAGGCCCAAAACATCGTGAACCCTTTAGCTTACATGGCTGTAGGTGTGTTTGTGCTTCATTTGCTCCTCTCTTGGATAGTTGTGCTTGTTCTCAACTATGGCTTGCTGGGTGCTGCTCTCACGCTCGGCTTCTCTTGGTGGATACTTGCGGTCTTAACTTGGCTCTACATCGTGTGTAGCCCTTCATGTAAGCAGTCTTGGACTGGGTTCTCTGTTAAGGCCTTTCGAGGACTCTGGCCATACTTCAAGCTCACAATGGCATCAGCTGTCATGTTAGTGTATGTACCTCCATTTGAACTCTCTCCTATAACCTTTCCTTTTTGAGAGAAATTCGAATTTTTCAACTTATTCTTTGAGCAGTTTGGAGATTTGGTACAACAATGGGCTTGTGCTTCTATCAGGATTCCTTCCCAATCCAGATATCTCACTTGATGCTATTTCAATCTGGTATGGTCACAAATCCTTTGCTTCGATCATCCTTGCCTTTAAAAAAAAAAAAAAAACTTCAAAAATCTCAAAGTTTTCTTCTCTCTCATTTTGTGTGATCTATCTCAGTCTCAATTATTTCAACCTAGAGTTCCAAGTCATGCTTGGCATAAGCAATGCTGCAAGGTAAGTAAGCGATGTTGAAAGAAATTCTCGCAGTCGTTGCTTAAAGCTTTTGCAAATCCTGTCCCCATGACTTTGATGTTCGATTCAGTATTCGCGTTGGCAATGAGCTTGGCGCTGGTCATCCTAAAGTTGCAAGATTTGCAGTCATCGTCGTGGTGACCACTTGCACCCTTATCAGCCTACTCATCAGCGCCCTCGTCCTCATACTCCGCGTGCCACTCAGCGAGCTCTACACCAACATCCAAGATGTCATCGTCGAGGTTTCCAAGCTAATGCCTTTGCTTGCAATTTCCATCTTTCTCAATGGAATTCAGCCAATTCTCTCAGGTTAGCTAGAGTTGTTCCTCGTGGACTGATTTTTTTTGAATTTCATAACTAATGGATCTTAATCACTCTGATTAATTGTGCAGGAGTTGCTATTGGAAGTGGATGGCAAGCCATTGTAGCTTATGTTAATGTTGGTGCTTACTACATTATTGGGCTTCCAATTGGATGCGTTCTTGGCTTCAAGACAAGATTAGCAGCAGCTGTATGTCCTCAATTATTTAAATTTTTTATTGTTTTTTTGAGTACATTATCATCTGAAGCACAAGCAACTCCACTCACTCTTTTTTTTTTTTTTGAACTTTTGCCAGGGAATATGGTGGGGCATGATACTTGGAGTTCTTATTCAAACAATCACTCTCATTATCATAACAGCTAGAACAAACTGGAATAAAGAGGTAGCACAATGTTGCATAATTCTCTCCTACGTTTCCATGACTTTTTGAGAAAAGATTGATTGATGAATATTTGCCGATTTTCGTAACATATGCAGGTTGACAAGGCTGTAGATCGGTTGAGAAAGAGTGCAGATCAAGATGTGCTCCTCATCGCAAACAACAATGACTGACTCTTTAATGAAACGGGGTGATCAAATTCTATTGTCGGAGCTTCTCTCTGTCTCCTCCTTTAGTTGGGCCTTTTGTCGAACATTTTCTCCCGCTCGTAAAAGCTTTTGAGTTCTCAAGAACACTCTCTGACTCTCTAGTTCTCTGTATTTCACTTCGAAAAAGTTATTGCTACTCTTTCGCATTGCAATTGGGAACTTGGTTATAGATCCAAATTCTATGGCTCGTGAACAAAGGCTTCAGGCTGTCAGAAAACATAATTAGAGGTGGACTATAAAGTATATTGTACAACTTATTGGATAACTAGACCAGTCTGGCTACTGGGCTGGGCTCAAAACCTCCCAAATGAGGCCCAGTTTGGTGCAAGGCCGGGGGCTTTGGGAGCTGACCAATCCCATTGACTGCCTTGAGTACCGTCTGTCAATTCTCTGGCTCCTCAATTCCATTTTCCAAAAGAGTAATGTTGATAGTGATTGGTCTGCAGTCAAAACTATTCTCAAGGAGAAAGAAAATAAAAAAAAGGTAACAAATTCCCAGTTATTCGCCCATTCTAGCACCACGTGTAGAGCATGGACATTCCGGGTTTGGTTTGACTTCATGTTATCTTTGAAGCCGAATGCATTAAGAATCTTCAGACTCAAATCCGAACACGAATTTGAATTTGGGTCGGAATGTCTTCTTTCTTTATCAGTTTCGATTCTGATTCACATGCTATATAAATTGTACCACCTAGAAATTTAAATTAATTTTTACTTTTTCAATATGAAGATCATAGCCTAATTGATAATAAGATTTTAAGCCTTAATTTTGAGATCCAATCCTAACTATCGTCCGGTTGATCAGATTGAGTTATCAAAATTTTCAGGTATCATTTGGATGACCGGAACATGTGCCCTTGTTAACTAGCATGTTGTACGTTAGGTTGGCCCAGAGTTGTTAGAGCGTCGTTCACTCTCGCAAGGTCTCAAGTTTGAAGCCCAGTGGCCTGTGCCACATTAGTATTTCCAGCCTCTCGAAGGGTTTGCGGTTGGTTCTCTAGCCAAAAAAAAAAAAAAAAAAAAAAAAAAAAAAAAAAAAAAAAAAAAAAAAAAAAAACTAGCATGTTGCACACAGTGTACGAAAACCACCCGTTGATTTGAGACCAAGCCACTTTAAGAACGCTGATGGGCGTAGCTGGTCTAACATTTTTCCCAAGTTAACCCCACCGTAGTCCGCCCAACTCTTTTCACTGTAGGGTCAGTTTGGTAAGGAAAATAGCTCATAGAAAATTGATAGCAGTCAGATTTTTTTTTTTTGGGGAAAAGCCTGGTCTTACCGCTATCAGTTTTTCTAAGCATTTTTCCTAGAGATATCAACGGGGTCGGGCCGGCAACCCACACGGGCCCAGCTCGGGTGGTGCCCGGATCAGACTCGGGTTTGGGTAAAGCAGCCCATGGCCCGGGCGGGATGTGCCAAGTGCGGGGCCAGGTTTTGGCCTGGCCCTGCATCTCCAACGGCTATTTTGGCCGTGGTGGTGGTATTTGGTGGGGAGGACTATTTGCAATTATTTTTGTAAATAACCCTCCCATGGATAGAATGGAATTATGGTAAATTTTTTGCAAAAAAATTGTAAAATAACACTCCTCTTCTCCACTATAAATACTCCATCTTTCCCACTCTATTTCATAACAACAAAAAATTCTCTAAAATTCTCAACTATAAGGTTACAAGCTCTCAAGCTCTCTCTCTCTCTCTCTCTCTCTCTCTCAAGCTCTACAAACCCTCTCTACAAACTTTTAAGTTCTCAAGCTATACAAGCTCTCTCGGTTACCCGGTAATTATATTCATGTAAAATTAAAATTACAAATAAAATGAATGCCCATTCTTCATCAGCAGTCTCCAGTCAAGCTTCTGGTTCTAGATATTATGATAATTTTAGTACGAGTAATGAACAGCGAGAAACTCATAATTTGCCTTTAGCCGACGCTTTAAAAATTCCATTCACACAATACACAGATTTTAATATTTCTTCTGAACCTACCATCACTTCTCATATACCTATTAGTTTTTTCTACAAATCTTAAATCTGGAGTTTAAAAATATTTTGATAAAGTAACTGTCGACGAGCATAGGAGGGCTAAATGCAAGTTGTATTCAGATGTTTCATATATTTTTTAAAAAATGCGAAAACCAACCAACTAAGTAGACATATTAAGAGTAATTACTCGAACACCAATTACGACAAACTCAAATTAGCACTTTAGGCGGCACACTAGGTACATTTACTTATAATCGTGCCACATGTAAAACTAATTTAGTTAAATATCTTATTCATTCTGAACAATCTTTTAGTATGGCTCAAATGATACATTTACAAATTATATTAGAACTACTTATAATTCGGACTATGAGCCAGTCCGTAGGAATACTATAAGATTAGAAATGTTTAAAGTAGTTGAGGAATAAAAATAAATGTTAATTGCAGTTTTTGTCTTCTTTACCACATAAAATTACACTTACTTTTGGTTGTTGGGAGGCTATTAATGACTATTATTATATTTTTATTACTGTATATTTTATTGATTCTATCTGACTTTTGAACGAAAGAATTATCGATTTTAAAAAGTTCCTTCATTCTCACAGTGCTTCAAATCTAAGTAAGATTATAATGCATGGTTTAGATAATAAGTAATTGATTTCAAATTTTTACTATTTCATTTAATATGCTAGCGAAAATACTGATGCAATTGAGATTTTGAAAAATTATTTAAAACCTGTTTTGAATAGAATTTTTTCATATTTGATGAGTTTGTCATTCTATTAACGTGTGTATACAAGATGATTTGAAATTAATTAATGATTATATTCAAAAGTTAAGAGATACTATTATATTTATTAAAATATCAGCCTAAGAAGACAAATCTTCAAACATATTTGTTCGGATTTAGGCCTATCTGCTAAAAAATTATCTCAAAATATAAGAACTCATTGATACTAAATATATAATATGTTGAGTAAGAGATCCTTATAAGGAGGCAATAAATATGCTCATTTTATAGAAATGCCTAACTATTTTATTTTTGATGAGGAATAAGAACTTTATGAATGTATTTGTGAATTGTTGAAAAGATTTGGAAGAGTAAAAAAATTATTTTTCTGGTATTTATTATCCCACGACTAGTTTTACTATTTATGAGTTAACTGAGATAACCGAGATAGTTTTTCAATGCAGACATAATTATTTTCTTTGAGATATTATTTCTCCCATGGAAAAAATTTAATAAATGCTTTAACGATTTTACTTATATTTTTATTTTCCTGCTATTATGGATTCTAGGATTAAATTTCATAGATACAATTTTTACTTGAAATTTTTATGAAAGAATGAAATATGATGATAATTCTGTCCTAAAGGGACAAATATTGATGTTTCCATAAATCGGTTTTATGATTATTATGAAACTATTTATGAAAATAAAAAATCTTTTTCATCTAGAAATAGAAGTTCATTATTTTCAGGTCTTTTATCAACATTTAAAAATTTGAAACATCTGACATTTTAAATGAGTTTCATTATTATATCCAACGCGTCGCAACTCCTGAGATTGATCCAGAATCATGATTTGATAAGTTTGATATTTTAACATGATGAGAATCACAGGTATCAATGATCGGGGTGGAACTAGCACTAAAAATGTGTATTTGTGAAATCAAATGAAAAGTTTGAATGTGCTTAGTATACCCTCGATACTTCCGTTATAGCATTGGCTTTAACGGGTCGTATCCACAGGGAAGGAGGCGATAGAAGCATTAACAGTCTCTAGTCACGTCAGATATTAACAATTCTTCTATGTTGAAAGAATGAAAAAGAGAAGAAAATGAAAACAAGCATGTGGTAGGTGAGGAGAGCGATGAAAACGTCGATAAGAAAATAAGAAGAGGAACTTGAAAACGATTTCTAAAACAAAGGTAAAAGAAAACTCATGGCTACTAACTACTAAGTACTCCACTAACCATACTAACCTCTTCGAGATAGTTGCCTCACATTTTGATCCTCGGCCATCACAATCCTTATCTTCAAGAAGCAATACAAAGCATGGCTCATGGATGGTTCATAACAATCACAACATTGCAACAAGAACAAGCTATTACAAGCATCACTCATTACACTACTAGCATAAAATAAAAGAGTATGAAATAAGAGAGTTAGCTTGGTTAACAAGTTAGCAAGTTAGATGTTAGAAATAAAAGAGCATGAAGTAAAAGAGAGTTAGCTTGGTTAGCAAGTTAGCAAGTTAGCAAGTTAGATGTTAGAACCCATCATCTTTGGCCATCAATGACTCTTGCAAGAACAAGGCCTTGTAGAGGCAACCCGATTCATGTGGATTATCAAGTAAGTGGTTAGATAGGTTAGTGGTTAGTAGTTAGATTGCCATGAGAAGAAAAACTAGCAACAAAACATCATGTAGAAGATGAAGGAGATTACAATGGAAGAGAAAGGAGGCACCTTTACATAGAGTGTCACTCTCTATTACATCAATCCCTCACTATCTCTCTCTCTATGAATCACTCAGCCCTACTACAATGATCTAAGAAAAAGAAAAGAAAATACAAGAAAATGAAGAACTCTCACCTACACTATACTAAAATCTAGATCTACTCCTAAAAACGAAGACTGCTCTCGCTCTTGGCCTCTGCAGGGCTATTTATAGGGCTCAGAAGGATCCAGAAGAAGAGACGGGGCCACGCGTCGAAAATCGACGCGTGGCTCCCTAGGATTGCCGCAGAATCTCAAGGAATGCCGTGGAATTGCGGCAATCCTAGGAATCGTGTCTCTGGATTTCGTCCACGCGTTCGTATGGCTTCTAGCTGCTTCAAGGTATATCCTATTTCTGGTACTTTTGCCCGAATATTCGTCTGACAGCTCAGGAGTCTAGGTACAATGCATGTTCTAGAAAATCCTTTGCTTGGCCTCCAAGTAATTGCGAGATTAATTAGCATAAATTGAGCTGAATTAGCCTCTTATTCCATCTTTACCCTTGGACTTTGGATTTACCTGCAATTAAGACCAAAACACGATTTAGACGACTATTTATTCATTAAAACTGTGAGAAATGCGATATAATAATGCAGAATTTGAATACCAATCATCAACTTATCATGTGCTTTCCAGCATGACATGTAATTTACTAAACTCTCTGGTATTTACAATAGCATCGGAGTCTGCTTTAAGTACAAGTGGTCGAGTGTTGACTGATACGAGGAACCATCTGGCGTCGGATACAATCGAGATGACCATATACAGGAAGGATTGGCTGGATGTGATAAAGAAAAGTCAAAATAAAACAATTGACGATCTTATCGAATACTTCCCATAACACTCTCCAGAAGATGAATGAAGACTTTGTAATTTTTTTATTTACTAATGATAAAATGTTTGAAGATTTGTAATTTTTTTAGTTATGAATGATAAATTTTAATTTTTTAATTTATATTTCAAATGTATTTGTATCCATTTATCCATTATATTGAATCATTAATAAAAAATTTACATTTTCATTTCACCTTGTAATTTTCTTTGTCAATTTTTTCACTTAGAAATTTTTTAGATTTTTTTAGAATTTTTTTGAAATATAAATTTTCTTAGCATGAACTTAGGATTTTTTAGATTTTTATTTTCATTTTTAATAAATAACCGGTTTGGCCCTGGTCCAGGCGCGGTTGGGTCACGGGCCATACTCGGGTTCCCTGGCTCAGTCCGTGGCGGCACTGTTTGGCAGGCGGGGCGGGCTCAGCTCGACCCGCCTCTTTGGCCCGTTGTGCCAGGCCCGATCCGTTTGACATCCCTAGCTTTTTCTCTCCATTTAAGAGAAAACTGTTACAACTCATTTCTTTGATATCCAATCTTTGATTATTCTCGTCAAACAAAAGCTCAGTGAGAAAAAGCTCATGGAAGCCACACAATTCTGAGAAAAAATTCACTTCTTAGCCAACTTTCCAACAAACAAACCAGTCCTTATAAAATAGCTAAATGCGACGTTTGGCTCGTATGGTGACCTGATGCCGACTGATTATGTTGTTTTTGTTAGAGTTATTTGGATTCGAGTCTAAATTAATTTGGGCCTACACAAGTCTAATTAGATATTATAATTCGTCTCTATAAGCCTACATTGTTTGACCCAATAAAGAATTGATCAAGCCTAATGGTTTGTGTAACATCCCGTTCCTGGAATATATACTTAGATACATATTTTGATTTTTGATCATATTTTTCGATTTAGTTTTTGTATTTATTTTTGTTTTATGATTTTTGTTGTATGATTATTTGTGCGATTGTTTTGTATTGGACCCGGATTCATGGATCAGAGTCAGCCCTAGGCTGAACCGGAGACCCGATCCTAGTGTATTACTCGATTTGGTACTTTCAGCAGTCGGATTTGACTGGTTTCAATTTCAAACACTGTTTCCTAATATTTTAGATTTTTCATGATTTTTAAAAAATTTTCAGAATTAATTTGCAAAATCTTCAAAACCGGTGCCGATCGGTGTCGTCAATCGATTCCCGAATTCTTAGTTTTCAAATGGAGTTGAATTTCTGAAAACAGCTTTCACATTACTTTTTAAAATCTCATTTTTTATTTAAATACATTTTTGGGGATTTTTCCTGAAATTATCGAATTTCAACCGTTTTGGTGTCGACCGGTATCGTCGAAAGATTCCAGAATTTTTAATTTGAAAATCAAATTTAATTTCTCAAATCTGAATTCATCAAGTATCTAAAAATAATATTTTCTACTTTTTATAATTTTTGAAAATATTTCTGAACAGACGATTTTTACCCGCATTAAATAATATTATTTTCTTCTTTTCTTTTTTTTTCCTTTCCCTTTCTTTCTTCCCCACCTGTTCCCGTCCTCCTCCCCCATGCCCTACCAACGACAACCACCCAGCCCCATTTCCACCGTACACTCCATCCCCTCTCCTCTCCTCTCCTTCTCTTTTCTTTCTTTCTTTTCCTTCTTACTTTATTTCTTCTCAATTTCTCCATCTCCCATTCTCTCCCACCAACTCTTTCCTCTCCCTTCCTCATGACTATCATCTCCACCATCACCACCCCATCGCTGCTACCCCCCAGCTGGTGCCACTCCCCCCAAGCCCCCCTCTCCTCTTCTTCACTTCCCTTCTCTTCAACCACCATCTCCTCTTATCTAATTTTCACCAAAACCTATTGCCACCATTTCCTTCTTCTTCAATTCACCATCAATCCACCCTCCTCTACTTCCAACCCCCCAACCACCATCTCCTCCTTCTCCTTCAACTCGCCAACACCACCATCTTCAACCACCACCACCACCAACCACCACCACCTTCACCATCAACAACTTTAACAACAACACCAACAACACCATCAACAACAAACCCCTCCACCCACCCTTCCTCCCCCGGGCCCAGGCCGTGCCACCCCCTCGGCGGCACCGTCGCCCCCTGGCCGGCGGCGGCGGCCAGAGCTGCCGGCCACCCATTCCCTCCTTTCTCCTCTTCTTTCTTCTTTCTTTCTTTCTTTCTTTCCTTTCTTTCTTTCCTTCTTTTCATTCTTTCCTCTTCTACCCCTCCTTCTTATTTTTTCTATTTACCCTTTCATTCATCCCCTAATTACCCCCATTCCATTTCCAGTACAACTCTCTTCTCTCTCTCTTTCCTGTAACTCTCTCTTTAGCTCTCTCTCTCTTGTAGTCTCCTTCTCTCTCTATCTAATTCTTCTCTCTCTCTCATTATCTCTCTAATATATATATATATATATATATATATATATATATATATATATATATATATATATATATATATATATATATCTTAATATGGATTGGTAGCGTGCACGTGATGTTCGTAGATTTTTGAGATATTGCTCGGAGTCGTGTGATTTTAGGCGAGTACTTCACTTTATGTTGGCAAGTAACTCTTGTGTTTTGGGCGAGTACTCCCTTTGCGTTGTTTCATGCCTTGCTAGTTCCATTCTAGGACTTGATGCATGTTATGCAAGTATCCTTTCTGGATAGCGAGTGCTTGTCTCATATTGTTTCATGTGTTACGGGCCTATATTGTTATTCATTTGTGGTCGTTATCATGACTCACTGAACTGGCTTACTTGTGTTGGATGTGTCTGGATACGCTCCCGCTTTGCTTGGCTTCACTTAGCTAATTAATAGATTAATTTTATTTTTATAATAGAGATGGTTGCGAAGAGTTTGAAATGTTTAACTATATTGGCTCCTGTATTATGTTACATGACCAGATGATTGCCTGACATATAATATTGTGGTTCTGTATTCAATTTACTTGACACTGACATATTAAGTACCTGACACCGATACTTGACACCTAATACCTGACACCTGATATTTGACAATTGACATGCTATCACTTACTTTACATGCTTTCACATGGTACTAGTACACTTGACCTGATGTTGTGACACTTGACTGAATTACTATCACACATGACACATGTATTACAATGTCTATTCATGATTATTACTTTTACGGAAACTTGACATGATTATTATAATACTACCATCTGGTACTCCTGAATCCTGATCTCCTGCACTCTTGAACTCATGTGCTCCTGAACTCCTATACTCATGAGCCCCTGTAACAGGGAGACTCCTAATATTATACTCCTGTTAATCTCCGTAATTGGATAATCATGGATATTAGATTGCTGTGCACACACTGTGGACATCATCACTGGACAGTCTGTAATAATTGAACAACCTACACCAGATGGGGAAAACTGATGGTACCGATATAGCTTCCGTGTTTATGGTGGCCATAGAAATGTTATACAACTACTACTTGGGATTCTACCTGGAGGCCACCAGGTGTTTCCGTTGTGTACTGGCACCCTTACTCCCCTGCCTCCTGCCGAGTGTGCCGTAATCCCCTGGATCTATTCCTTTGGGGAGCGGTGACACCTATTCCTGTTCGGGCATATACTAAGTCTTACGGGCATATAGGAAGTCCTGATACTTAGCGGTACATTCCGGCTCAGTACCAGATACTCCTAGACTATTGTCTCGGGTATGTACGGGACCCATTCTAAACATGGTTCGTCGATCTCCATCAGTTTCCAATAACCAATCTCGCTCGACCTGTATGAGAAGATATATGGTATGGGACATATACCGAAACATGCAAATTGGACGAGTCTTAATAATATAATAATAACATTTTACTGTCATCTGACTAGCGACATACTTGATCTATACTTATGAGACCTGTGACACAATACATTATCCTGACCGTCACTTACATATGATATCTGTGGTATTCTGTTGAATCACTTGACTTGCTTATTTTCAGGTTTTCATATCGATTCTTCGATTTTCATTTATATTACTGGTCATTGTCTGTACCTGTATGCCTGAATTACATCACTTGATCATATACACGTGTGACTGCTTGAGCACGCCAACTGGCTTTATCTTACGTACTCGTTGGGTTGCTTTCTAACAACCCTGGATTCTCATATCCAAATCTTAAGTCTGTATTGCGGTGGCTTTGCTGTAACTGATCAGAGTACGCAACGGAAGCATGGATTAGCGGTTGCCTGTCCAGACCCTCTTTCTTTCAGCCTCCCCTTGATCGACTCGCGAGATTCTCATCTTTCTACTCGTGAGTACTTTCCCGTCTTTTATATTGTACATCCTGCTTTTATGCTTCATGGTGATCTAATATTCTTGATATATTGTATTATGCTCTGTGATAACTGTGTACTTGTGTTAGTTTTGCTGGAATGTATATTTTCTACAAAAATCTGATCTTTTAGACTGAAACATGTAAGAGGAAGAGAATAGGAATGTTTTTCGCTGTGTTTTAATCCACGTACCTTTTCAACACTGAATTATGTAAGAGGAAGAGAAGAGGAATGTTTTTTGCTATGTTTTAATCCACGTAGAAGAATCCTGTCTGAACCCTGGTAACTTTTCCGGACCAAAACCATGTAAGAGGAAGAGAAGAGGAATGTTTTTTGCTGTGTTTTAATCCACGTAGAAGAATCCTGTCTGAACCTGGTAACTTCTCCAGACCGAAACCGCTGAACCGTAACTTCTCCAGACCGAAACCGCTGAACCCTGGTAACTTTTTCGGATCGAAACCGCTGAAGCGGTTCCTTCCAACCGTTGCTACGCAGTGGGTCGGGTCGAGACCCGCTGTAGCACCAAACCCATGTGACCCAGTTCAAAAAGAATTGGACCTGATTGCACCCGCACCCAGGCCCTGGCGCCGGGCGGTGGCGCGTGCGCGCGCGGGCATGGTTCCCTCAATCACGCACGAAAACTCCAAGTACCCGAAGGGCACGCCCTTTGTTCCCATTTTTCTTTATTTATACACTTCAATTGTCCATCCCATATCCAATGTGGGACTAAATATTTTTAGCTATTTTTAGTCCCTTTTAGTTTTTAAATTATGCAAAATTTAAACTTGAATATCTCATTCATTCTAAAAAAGAATTAAACATGTAAATATACTACGTTCATCCCTAATGGAAGAATAACACACTCTAATAATTATTCGGTTGATTCTATCAACAGATCTCGCCTAATTCAGCTCAAAGATTCATATTTTAATTCTTTGTTTTTCCCAACAAAATCAGCTTGCTCTTCCCACTCTCTCAGGTAGGACTCACCCTACGC
Source organism: Agave tequilana (assembly GCA_038442645.1). Classification (NCBI taxonomy): domain Eukaryota; kingdom Viridiplantae; phylum Streptophyta; class Magnoliopsida; order Asparagales; family Asparagaceae; genus Agave; species Agave tequilana. Next base: position 36,543 of record JAVJIF010009054.1, on the reverse strand, counting down.
TCGGTCTTAATTGAAGCCGAATTAACTATAGCAGTCATTTTCTAAGGTAAAAAAGATAACTCTTTTATTAATGTTTTAACGAATGAACAATAATAGTTTACTTTTACCACACCATGTGTGACATTCAATAAATTGTAATATCCTTCCATGTCTGAGAAAAAAGTACCTCAATGCCAACTCAAGTCTTTTTCGTATTTTAAGTTTGTTTTTCAACTTTTTTCCCCTCTACTGTTTCTTGATACTTTTCATTTGCAAAACAAGTGAAAATTAATGTCCTAAACTAGGTTTCAAATTAAGTGAAGGGAGTATGACTACTTTATCAATAATTGAGCCTCAATCTGGATAGAGAGGCGATCTTTTCTCACTTTCTTTCCTATCTTCTCTGTCTGTTTGTCAGCATTGGATCCTATATCATGCACGACGTAATGAGAGTGATATAGCTAATTGATCATTCCGTCACAACCAAGTGGTTGTGAGCCCATATTCTACCGAGGAAGATGTTACTCCATTAACAATTGGCAGAAAAAGAAAGAAAACAAACCCTCCAATCAACTCTAGCAAGGACTACCCAAAAAATGAGGATATCCAAATACAAGTTGCCTATTGCATGCCCTTTGGCTACATAATCAATTTTGGATGCAAATAACAAGTTAATATCAATTGGCTGGATCACCAGTCTATGGATAAACAATGAAGAATAGAATGCATCATAGTACAATTTGATACCAATCCCATGGAGAGAAGATCCAGGAGTAACAAATTACTGCATCATAAACACTAAAGCACATATCAAAGGCTAAGTTACTGTCATCACCGAGCAAGAACAGTCTTAAGGATTAGGTCGGCAGCAGATGACATCAGCAACTGGAGCAGCATTCTCGCCGGTCAATTAATTAAATGTAATTAATGTTAATAACATAAACCTCCAACTAAAAGTAAACTTTTGTGAGGATCTAGAGCCTTCTCTGTTCTACTATCAATATGGCAAATCCATAATTCAAATAATTTACGGTTGACACAGCTGAAATAGACGTCCAAACTGCAGTCCACGTCGATCAACTTAATTGCTTTCTTAATCCCTCAATTAAAGTCGGTGCCTTTGTTATATTTTAAGATAGCGAAAATGACACGCCGTTATCTTGGTCTACATCGCTTTCCAGCTCTCATCAGTAGACAACCCTACGTAAGCTCAATAGTTCCTTTCTCATTAAAAAAAAAAAAAACTAATATTGACAAATTATCTTAAATAATCAAATAAGTTTCTAATTAACCCAAAAAACTCAAAAATAGAAAAATTCTCTCTCTCTCTCTCTCTCTCTCTCTCTCTCTCTCTCATTTTTTTTTTTAACCCTTCTCAAGCGAGCCATTAGAATTACCACAGCTCTCCATGTCTACTCGATCGATAGTCTCCGTTCCAACGACTTCTCGAATTAATTATCGACGGCGGTAATTGGGGGAGTAGTGGAGAATAAAAATCAGAAGACAAGTGATGAAATGGTTCGAATTCGTTGAGAAACGCAGGTTGACGAGCCAGCTCATGCGGGACTCGAAGGAAACCATAGATCGCGCTTAGATCGGAGCAGAAAGGGGTGTAATCTCGCCGGATTGCTCAGTTCGGGGCGGAGAGAGCGACGGATCCCATGGATTGCGATAATCGTTGGCGAGTTTTTGAGGGATTTAGAAGAATTTGGAGCAGACTGAGAAAGGGAGGGTTTTCTTTCAATTTTTTTGGTGTCCAAAGAGATGAATAATGCTGGCTCTGTGATTTGATTACCGGCTCCTCTCCCCGCTTTTTGGGGTTCATTTATAACCTCGCAACACGTCAGTTAGTGTGGTGTCACGTACAGGTGAGGTTACCGTTGGGGTTAGTGGCGTTTGTGGGGGCATGCGCCACGGTGGAAATAGTTGATATATATGGGGGTTATTTGTTTCGCGTAAAAGGTCGTAAAAAGCCGTAATTTGTAAATGATTTACAGTCCAATTACAACTACGGTGTTTGTTTGGACCGTAATTCGTAAAAGACTCACTTGCAACCTAACTGCCACTCACTTGCAACACAATTACCACTCAGTTATAACCCACTTACAATTAATTTTGTTGTCATGCAAATTTGTATTATTTTTTATATTAGTATTAATTTTTTTATTATTTAGCATTTTTAGTATTTATTTGCAATATTTAATTTTTTTTAAAACACCAAATAGTTAAATTTGTGATCAACTTTTCAATTACAACTTACACATTATGTCATAAAACACAATACACTTTCTCACTTATAACTTTATATTACCAACGAAACACCGTAAAATTTACATGCATGCAAATCATTTACAACTGTAAAAAATTTGCCAATTACAACTTACGAATTACAGCCAACTACGACAACCAAACAGACCCTTAATTCCGAGAAACAAACGTGTCAAGCCTGTGCATTTTGTCAGTGAAAACCACCCGTACGCGCATATATGTAAAGATCATAACCAGAACTTGAATTAGATTTTTCACAATATATCCGCACTTACCACTGATCTAAATCTCAAGAGTACATTAAAATCAAATTATTCCTAATTCGGTTTCTATTTCAATGGGACTCAAATAGTGGTGCAACGGTATTCGTAGGAATGAACACTACACCAAAAGTTGCTGCAATCCACAAGTTTGAGATTATTATTATTTAATATGGTTATTTGTTTCATTTAAAAAAAAAAAACTTCATTTGAGAGGGAAAAAATACATATTTCTGTTTCATGTTGATGCGAGGGTAGCTAAAAATTACTTCCAATAAAATTATTGACTTTTATCTACTTATCAAAGTAAATTCTGGCTTATTATCCCAAAAAAGGGTAAATTTTGGGAATTTTTTTTTTGCTCACTGTAATATGCTCACAGCGAGCCCTCGGGCGGGGCCCACCGCGTCGGATGCCGCGCCGTGAGTATACTACGGTGAGCCAAAAAACTCAAATGTTGGATCAGTCGAAACAAACTACTGAAGCCCAATATCTGATGATGAAGGAGATACTCATGGTCTAGACTAAGGGCGTGTTTGTTTCGCTGCAAAATCTCACAAACTGTAAGTCGTAAAATTTTTTTTTTCATTTTCCGATGTTTGTTTCGCTGAAAAACAACTTACAAAATAAAACTCTCATTTTACCACTTACAGTTGCTACAGTTAAATTTGTGGTCATGTAAATCTCACTTTTACACTCACATTTTCCCACTTGCAATTGCTACAGTTAATTTTGTGGTCATGTAAATCCCACTTGTAATACACTTGCAGTTCAAAGCAGTTACTTGATAATGAATATATAATTTTATATTATTAAATATTTAATATCTTTAATAGTGTTCAATTTTTTATTTAATTATTTAATTATTTTATATTTTTAATCTTTAGTATTTATTATTTAATATTGTTTTAATATTTAATATTTTACTAATTTAATTTAATATTTTTATTTAATATTGTTATTTAATACTTTATTGTTTTATTAATACTTATACAAATTTTTTATTATTTTATTTAGAGTTAATATTTTATTAATATAACAATATGATAATTTAATATAAAATTACTATATATGTAATTATATATTTTTATATAAATAAGTACTTTATTAATATTAAAATATACTTTATTATTATATTAATATTTTATTATGTTTATGTTATAATAATAATTCATTATAATAATATTATAATAATAATTTATTATTAAATTATAATTATATTTTACTTTGTTAATTTTATATTTTATAATATTACAATAATATTATAATAAAATTTAATATTATAATAATTGTCAAGTATTTTTTAGTATTATAATATTTTAATTAGATTTTATTATTTTTCTTAAGATTTTTAATATTTATGTTTTATTAGTATTCTTATAATTTTATTAATGTCCTTTAGATTTCCTTAAATTTTATATTATCTATTTAGTTAATTTTAGTAATATTTTATTAATTATACTAATATTTTATTAATATTATTGTTATAAATAAAATATTAAGATTAGTAATATTTTATCTCAAATTTATTAATACAATTTAATTTGTAATAGTTGATTTAATTTAATAGTATTTATAATATTTAAATCACTGCTACAGTTAATTTTGTGGTCAACTTTTTCACTTACACTTTTACGCTACCAACCAAACACCGTAAACAAAATATACTTTTCCATTTACACTTTTACTTTACCAACCAAACACCGTAAAACACAATATACTTTCTCATTTACACTTTTACTTTATCAACCAAATACCGCAAAACACAATATATTTTTCCTACAACAGTTCACATTTTTCATTCTCATTTTACGACTTGCGACATTTTGCGACGAAACAATAAGGCCTAAGTGAGCGATGGAAAAAAAATAGGCTGGCCGATTTTGCCCAGCTCGGCCCACCCCAGTGTCTCTTTGTTTGTGATTAAAATTCAATAAAATATTATGGACTTTCAGCAATTTCAAAAAATATTTCATAAATTTTAAAATTGTTAATTGTTGTCACGATTTTTTTCAGTTTTTTTTTAATATGCCATCTGTTAGCCTTTTGTTAAGTTGACAATCTCGTGTAAATCATCGTTATAACTTATAAATGTAAGTACTCTTTATTGTTTCTAAATATTCAATATCAAAAAATTTAAAAATTAAAATAAAAACTCATATCTCTTTCTCTCTGCACACAGTCTCTCTCTGTTTTTTTTTTTTTTTTTAAAATTATGTGTGTTGTGTTAGATGAGAGTAAACTTGACTTTTTCTTCTGCCTTTTTTTCGTATTAGTGGCTGTTTAATAGTTTGTGCAGTTTCTTGAAAGGGTCAAAGCTCATAATAATGCTTTACAAATTTGAAAGTTCACGATATTTTTCAAAATTACTGCTGAAAGATTATTATGGTATGTTGGTGAATTTTAGCAGTTTGTTTAACTAGACAAGCACAACATCTCCAAGAAATTGTTTACTTGATTTAGTGGTTAGGTAGTTACTTCTTCCAAAACTGCATAATTAATACATGTTGTATTTACGTATGCATTCAATAATTGTTTTTTCCTCTTTCATTTTTTTCTTCTTTCCTAAAGAAAGTTCTTAGACCGTTTTAAACAAGACCTCCCACAATTCAACTTTCCACTTTATCACCGAGTTAAACCACGCTAACATTATTTGGTACTTGGTAAATTATGCTCGTGTGAACCGAAAATCAATTTATACAAGCGCTGGTTTTGAATTGATTTGTTTCACATCATTTCAGACCCCCACGATCGTGGTGATGCCTTTGTTCGGATCCTTTCAAATACAAGTGAATTGCTAGTTTTGGAGGAAGAAAGTATTTCTTATATCTTACTTATTTTAATTTATAGATTCTCAACTTTTGTTCGAACTTTTGTGAGGAGTACATTTCTTCTTGTTTATATGGTGCATATATTTTTTTTCATGTTGTACTAAGAATGTAGTATAGATTAAATTACTAAAATATATTGTATTGTCATGTTTAATATAATTTGAATATTTCACTTCAGAAATATATAAAAATATATGTGTAAGTAAGTATAACTAGTTTATGCATACTTCTTTTTTTCCTAAACCAAACTTGATATCTGACAGTAACAGTAGTGGCAACAGTAAAATTAGTAACGATAACGACTGGTGATAATATATGGCAACGACAATGATGACGACAGTGAAAGAGGCAATGGCGAAGAGGGCAGCGATGAGAGTTGCAACGATACATGGCGACAGTGATAGTGGCGACGATGACAACGACGGCGGAGGAGTCGTTGATAACTATGGTGATGTACATCAGTGGCCTGACGGCAGTGGTGGCAAATATAGATTTAACACAAATAATGGACTAAAGTTGGGAAGTTGGGCTTCAGGTGAACACAAATACAAGGAAGCCCAGTTCAAGCTAATTAACAGGCCGAATTAAAGGCTCTAATATTAATAGGAAACAAAGGCTACCCTTTGAGCCCAAATCGGCCTTTTTCCTCCCTCTCTGTCTCGCCTCTCGCTCGCTCGCTTCGAGTCGCCCGCCGTCAATGTCAGCAATGGGGGCTCTCGACGAGGTACGAGGCACTGCTGTTGGTTTCATTAGCTGCTAATTTTGCCCGATCTATAGTTTTTTGGATCTAAACATTTACTTAATTCCCTTATTTAACCTATAATTTTGAATCCTCTGATCAAATTTAGAACAGTATGTTAGCTTCAATTCCATGGCTGAAAATTTCTACTAGATCACCAGTTACGGTTCCTTGTTTCTTGAAACCGAACTGTTTTTGTTTGAAAATTTAGCTAGTTGACTTCATTCTGAGTGAATCTCTTGTTATCACAAAGGCTAGGCCCGTTAGGGTTTGGGTCTGGATTGTTCAGTGGTTTGTATTTCATTGCAGATATTTGATGTTGTTAATGAGATCATAGCGGGTTCACATAAATTGGTTGAGTGACTATGGTTTTTATGCTGAATTACGTAAAGTTGTCAACTTTTCTCTTTTTCTTTGTTACAAAATAAAAAATCAGTTTGATCTAAATAGCAAGTCCCTATGAGCTGCAGGACTAGGAGACTGTTAAATCATGAAACTGCAGTAAACTTTTGTTTTGGGATTTGGGTTAGAAAATTGAGATGCAACATTGGGCTTGAAAAATACATTAAGGAAACAGCATTTCGTACTAGAAAAAGGCTGATTAACATACTTGGGTTTTCTGATGTTTGTCATCTCTATTTTGGAATGTGCTGTTTTGCTCACCCGTTTCTTCTAATGTCATCTCAGTAGATTCGAAAATGGAATAGTGCCATTATAGTCAAGTGCACAACACACTACTACCAGATCCTATCTTATAGGTAGTTTCCTTATCTTTACTGAAATCAAGAGTGCCCTGTAATGCTTAATTAATTCATCAGACAGTTCTATTTTGCAAGAGCTTCTTAAGACATATGTCAAATCTTAGTACGAATTACTATGAAATCTAGCCTAGGAATTTATGGAGGATTTTGCATAATCTACTGAGAAGCGACAAACATGGATGTCATAATCGGTTCTTTCTATGAGTAGATGGTTGCTAAAGCAATGGTGATCAGTTATTGTTCAAGTAGCGCCGATTGGGTAGGGCCCATATTTGATGGAAATTGCATACAAGACCATTCTTTCGTGTCGTGAATTATGTTTCCTACATAGGTGCCTAGGCAGTATCAGAGGAAGAATGCCACAAAATTTTAAGTGACATGAGATCGAGGCTCAATAATTGAGAAAGAAGGATGTGTTATGCCAGTGATCATCACAAAATATCATCATCTACTTATTCCTATGAAATGTATTTGCTGCAAGAGCAATAGTGATCCATCAGTCTTTAAGCAAGTAATGACCGAGCAAGGCTCATATTTGATGGAAGCTTACGTTATATAGTGTCTTCTTTGAAGAAGCAGAAGTAGGTGGTAGGAAAGAAAGATATCGATGACATGAGGTGTCCCCCCCCCCCCCCCCCCCCCCCCCCCCCCCCCAAAAGAAAACTAATGTCTGCAATAAGATTCAAAATAGACAAGCGATGATATATGTTTTTAGGGACACCGACAATTGCCTTCTTTCCATAACGTTACAGGATGTGGAAGAAAAAACTACGGGATTTTAATCATCTTCATGATAACTTTTTTGTTAGATGTGAAAAACTTGAAGACTGGAAAGCAATCTTCTTTTTCATTAAGTGAAGAAAACAGGCTTAACCAAGGAGAAAGTTCTGCATGATCATAGGATGATCAGATGAAGGCATTTGGAACTGGATACACCATATGATGAATGAACCATGAACGTGTTTTATGTATGGGTATGGATGGGTTAGTGGTTCTAAATGTTCTAGAGGAAAAAATAAAATGCTCTTTAGGATATTCAGTTGACAGGGCAGGACTACGTGGATGTCATGTTGCCTCATAACTTATTGAAGAAAGTTGGAGATCTGATTGCTATCACAGTTGGTCTTTTTTTTTATTGTAGTTCTATACTGCTATTAAACAATTAATATGTAAGGAGACATAATTCTACAACAGGACTAATTCTAGCTGAATACACGGGCTTCACAATGGGCTGCCATTAAACAATATATACGTAAGGAGATGGAATTCTACAACAGGAATAATTCCAGCTGAATACATAGGCTTCACAATGGACTGCTATTAAACAATTGATACGTAAGGAGACAGAATTCGACAACAGGACTAATTCCAGCTGAATACATTGGCTCCACAATGGACAAATATTTGTTTAGTATTAGTGTAATTTCTTATTATTTAATATAGTTACGTCCAGTTACATTGCTTTGTTTGGCTTGCCATTGGCTTCAGAAAGAAAAATATCATTTAAAACTTTGGTACACACCAATTTTCTGTATTTTATGTTTAACCTGCTAGACAATGGGATAATTTGCTCAAGCTGTAGGAATCTTTTTGGCTCAAGCCCTGAAGTTTGATATTACTACCTTGAGTAAGCCGGGACATTGATCTGTAATTTGATATATTGATATCTATTTATGCCTAATTTACAGTTACTTACATCACTTATTTGATACCCGTTCCTTCAATACCTCTGCAAGCTTGAAACTTTGTGCTCTGGTGTCCAAAAAAATCATGATCAATCACGGGGGAAGTTTTTCGCCCTCTGATTTAGGCAATGAGGAGCAATATTGAGGTTTACAATGAGACAACTAAAAGTGGCAATAACTCACTTGTTTTTAACTCTCATTTTCCCAACAGTAGTGAAGAACATAAGGCTCACGAAATGTACTATTTATAGGAATGTGACTGTTTTTTGGTAAAGATCAGGCGATGAATCGGCTTCTCTTTTAGGCTAGCACTCAGCGGCACTCAAAATATAATCTCCCAGGTTAAGAAAGGGTTAGGATGAGCATATAAGAATGGCCACAGGACTTGCACCAGGAACTGAGTGATGGGCAAGGCAAGGAATAACAAAATTGGCATATGCATGTAGGAGGAACCAGGAGTACTGATTGAGGAGAAGGCAACGAGTCCGAACAAAGCAACAAAGGCATCAAGTAGGAAGACCTAGGATTTCACGAATGTACTAGCATCTTCGTCAGGTTAGGAGTCTAATTGTAAAAAGAGCTTAGCATCAAATTAGAATCATATCAGATTAAATTTGAGTAAGATTAAGAAAATGCTAAATTAGAATCTCAATTTGATTGGGATGCTAACAGAGAAGCATGTCAAATTAAAATTTCAACTTAAAGAAGATTCAATGTGACAAGCTGACTTAACTATATGTATAGGTGATTAGATGGTGTCGAGTTTCACGTGCATGACACATGCTCAAATACTTGTGCGCGCTAGCTAGTGTGCATGTGTCAGCCATGCTTTAACTTTCTCTTGGACTGATCACCAATGTCCACAAGACAACACGGACAACAGACATTTTCCAAACTTTTGGGGTCGACTACATGAATCCTCTTTTATTCATTCAGCTTTGTTAAGTGCTAGAGGTAGGCCTAAATGAATTAGATGGAGGCAAGTTTGTTTGTGCCTCTTCTAATCAATATTGCTCCATTAACTATGATCCTGTCAATTCTTCTAACTGATCACTAATGTTTAGAGTATTTAAATAAATTTATTTTTCTATTGTGGTTTTTAGTTTTCTGCAACAAAGTTGGATCATTATTTACAGTTTTCCCTTTATTTTGAGGGAAAGACGGGGCCTCAAAGAGAGCTTGGCCAAATATAGTTTTCCTTTTATGATTCTCTCTCTCTCTCTCTCTCTCCTCTCTCTCTCTCTCTCTCTGTGTGTGTGTGTGTGTGTGTGTGTGTGTGTGTGTGTTATAAGTTGTTCAAATATGCTGCTGGTTTCACTATTGAGCTGCTTCATACTTGTTCCACTTTATCAATAAAACATATTCTAGACTAAATTTCTGTTTCCGGGCACAAGCTTACTCCAATCTCTTCTTTTTTGTTTCTGAATTTATAGGGCAATGAAACAACCAATATTACACTCAAGATTGGTGATCGGATGACCAGTGATGTAGTTGTCAGGCTAAGGACTGATGAAGGTCGAGACCATTGGTTCTACTGTCACTCGGAAGTCCTCACAAAGAAGAGTAAGTACTTTGCGGATCGCCTCTCAGATGACTGGCCCACTTGCCAAATACTTGATTCACGGTATTGTGTTGAGGTCTTTTGCCAGGAAGTGGAGTTCAATTTCCATGTCGCTACTCTTCGCCTTTTTTACATGCCAGAGCCTCATACGTGGCATGGTGTTAGGAATGCACTTGGCATCCTCCAGGCGACCATCCATTTAGGGTGCCCCAGATGGCTCGTGCTTGTATGGAATACTTGGAAGCGGTCCCTTGGGAAGAAGCTGAGGAAGAAGAGATCTTACGGACCATCCCAAGTCTTGGACCGCAGTATGAACAGATTCTTGCCCGTCTTCAGCCTGTTGATCAGACTGCAGTGGTTGGAATTTTCGTCTCAGCCATCCGTTTTGCCACATCATCAACCCCAACATCAATGCGAGAGCTGAAGTCCTCTGCCCAAGAGCAGATTGAATATATGCTCACCGAGGATGATGATGCACCTCTTCTAACTTTGGACAATGAGGTCATAAAGTCTGAAGTGAGGAAATGTGTTAAGGATGTACTAGAAAGGTTCAATTCCTTGGTAGAAACTCTTCTCGATACATCACAAAACAGCATTTCGGAAGAAAGTAGAGAGGAGCACTTGAAGCCTCTTCTCTGCGACATCTCCTGGATTTGTCAGATACTGAACAAGATGGAGATGATGAAGGATTTGGTTCAGTATTGGGTGGATGCATCTGTAAAAATAGTGAGTGCAGCTGAGAAATTGCATTCCATTGGTGACGTGCTGGAGACCAAATTGAAAGTTGTCGAAGTTGCTTCAAAGGTCTTGGAGGCAATCGGATTTGGGAATGTGATCCTCCCAACATTGAGAAGGCTTCATGTGGTGAGAGTTTGGCTCCCCTTCGTTCAGAAAACGAGACCTTTGGTGGATCTGGGAAATTCTGATGACGAGGAGGAAGTTTCATCAGTTAGGATGGATGGTGACGTTTGGCAGGGACTGGAATCGGCTTTTGTTTCAATCATCATCACTTTACCATCAGCGAACCAGGCGGATATACTAGCCGAATGGTTGAGATGTGAGCATGTTCGGTATCCAGACCTGACTGAGGCTTTTGAGGTCTGGTGTTATAGGTCCAAGGTCGCGAGGAGGAGAATAACAACAGTAGATGAGATGAGCAATGTGAAGAACTTGCAAGGATAGGGACATAGACGTTACCTGTAATGTTGTTGTACAAGTCCTACCATCCTCCTTGTTTTAGGGTAGGGGGAGCAGAGGATGATGTCCTGTAAATGGGTTGTGTGGTGGTTTTGTTTTATGTGTTCAGGTTGTTGAGAGATATTGTAGATATTTTTGTTTTTGAGTATATTGGTGATCACTGATGATTACGTTAGTGGTAAGAATAGTTCCCGACTATCATTTTAGCAGCTTGTTGCATGATATATTCCACCGAGGATGCAGCTTTATCATTCCAAATATCTAGTACATACCTTTATGTATGAGTGAAAAAGGAATCACTTGTTCCTAAAACTTTTTGGATCATGCTTAAATGATTTGAATTTTTTTCCCGTTCAAATCTGACACAATTTGAGGAGGGATATCAAAAACCCTTCACTAATATAGTAAATATAATTATCAAAATCGATCGTAAAGAGGTTATCTCTTGTGATTCATATACAAATTTTGGCTGTCCGTCTTCATCTGTGAGAGAGAGAGTCGCGCTGACGGTGGGGAGAGATTATTGCTTGGGAATGGTGAATTTGATCCGAGGGAGGAGTAGTTTTTCATGTAGGTTGGTTTAAGAGGCAGAAATCGTGAGGTATAGTGATTCTGGGGAGAAGTTTTTCATGGTGAACGGGGAGAAGATCAGCGTTAACGAGTCCGAGGACGCGAAGCTGGTCTGTGAGATGGAGCGGAGGAAGAGGATTCTTTGTGTTGCCACCGGCGAGGTAAAAGATTCGAACTATTTGTCCTTTTGGTGATAAATTTCTTGAACATTGATGCAGCTGACTCTAACATATGGGATTCTTGTGAAAAGTGACGATACATGCTTTGCTAATTAATTGGGTTATATTGGCTTGATGGGTCATCATGCATCTTTTAAAACTAGGCATATCTGTTGCAATTCAGCATACTGCAAAAAACACAGGGAGAGGGAAGATAATTAAGCAGAGGAGGAGAAAAAAGAAAAGATGAAGAAGTGTAGTTTATACTTTTACTACCTTGTGAATGATAGCTCTGTTGTTATATAAGCATGGTGTTCAGTATTTTTTATATTGGTGTGCAAATATATATTACTGTATAGACATTTACATATTGCTTAGACACCTTCACATCATACATAAGTATAACAACACTCCATAATTCATGCTGTCAATAGAAATTAGAAACCATTCTGTTACTGCTTCATGCAGATGAGGCCTACTGCAAGCAAGTCTTTTAGCTATAAGAAATGAGAATCTCTTCAAACATGTGTAGCGACTTTTGCAGAAATTACCTAGCACTTGCAAAAGGTGTTTATATGTGGTGGGTTCATGTCTTATCTTATTCCTGTTTCTATTGATGGTTGTTTCTTCTCTGTTTCACATTACTGATGGCTCCATGTGTGTGTTTATACGGATCTTAGATAAGTTTCCTTTTTGCTATATACATATTGTTTTCTTCATCTTAACAAGGTGGTAGCATCTTCATCATTCTAAATGTTACAGTTACTTTGCTTATGTGTAATGTAACTGAGATATAGCAGAGTGGACTTCTGCTTACTGGTGGAGAGGACCGGAATATTGCAGCCTGGGACTCTACAAGTGGGAAAGTTGCATATTGCATAGAGGATGCTCATCCCACTCGTGTAAAAGGACTTGTTGCCTTCAAGAAGAAAATTGATGGCCAAACCTCTGAAACACCCAACATCTTAGCTTCTGCATCATCTGATGGTGTTATATGAGCATGGGATGTCCGGATGATCAGAAAACAGAAGGCCAATCCGCTGGCAGAGGCTAATACAAAATTCAGATTGCCTTGTCTTGCTGGCTCATCTATAAAATGTGAGTGCCTCAGCTTCTCCTTTCTTTCTGTCCTAAAAAATCCTGCAACTTTTTCAGTAGTCTGTTGAAAATTTTGTAATGGTTTTGTTACTTTCAGTAATTCATCATTCATGCTTGATAACCATCATGTCCATAGTGTTGAACTTTTTCTTTGTTTATTACCAACATTGGAAATAAATCTTGTGTAAGACTGATGTTGAAAATAGTGATAGCGCGACGTGTAGCGCTCCACCTCCTAATAGCTAATCGTATAAATAGCGTAGTGTGAAATGTAAGCTACATAATTTTTATTTTTTATTTAAAAAATATAAAACCAATCCTAAATAAAGATAACAAATAGGGAAAATATAACCATTCCTAAATACAGGCTTCGCTAGTGTCGATTAAGACTCATCAGTGTTAATCAATGTCAAAGCTATCAAAGATCGAGGTCTCTAGGTAGAAGATTAGGGCTTATTGTCAAATATAAAATTTATCAATAGGTCGTTGAAGTTTCATTGCAATCTCTCGCAACTGAAGACGAGACTTTATCACTCGATAATCCCTAACTCGCTGATTTAGATACCCCCAACCACCTACTTAAGTAATACGAAACATATCATAATGTAGCTACACTATACTAAACAATAGCGCGCATAGTGCAAGCTATTTTAAAATAGCGGATAGTTATATTGTTTTTTTTTTAGCTATTTTAGAGTACTACATAGCATATAAGGAGGGCTTTATGTTAAAGCTAGTTTTTTCGGGCTACGAAGCTAGCTTTTTTTCAACATTGTGCAAGACATATCGAATTTGAAATTCTTTGTTTACATACACAAAAATGAAGTTGATTGGCATCTTTTTTTCGGATGACTACAACTACAAGATTAATTTCAAGGTTATGCTCACAAATGTGCATGCTACATTTAACTATTCAAGCACATGCATTGACCCTAAAGCATTGAAATGTTATTGCTACATTGTCTCACCATACCTAGGGTTTGCTCAATCAATGAAGTATAGATATGAAGAGGTTGACATGGCATGACTTGCCAACAAGTCCCTAAAATTATAGGAGTCGACAAAGTTAGGACTGCCAATAAAAAAATGTCTTCTCTAATTTTCTTGAATATCATGAATAACAAATATTCATTTTGAATGGATAACCTGATTTAGTGTTTCTTCAATATAAAGGTGGTCGCTTCTCTCCAAATATGCGCCGGGTTTTTTGGGGGGGGGGGGGGGGGGGGGGGGGTGTGTGGATTGGAATTCCTCTCAGTATTTGAAGTATTACTTGAAATTGTAACCTACTTGTCACAAGTCACAGACACACAGCGGCTGAATTCAAGAAAAAATACCGTAATATTTCACCATCTTTCAAAAGGTGGTTATTCTTTGCATTCAGAATTCTCTTCTAACCCGTCTTCTTAACGCTCACAACTTTAAACCTATCACTCATCATGTCTTTATATCCATCTCATCTCCTTTTATTTCTATCAAAATCTCCAAAATCCTAATCCTAAATTCCTAATTAATGAATCCATACGGAAATCCCTCTTGGTGGTTCCTCAAATAGATTTCCAAAAATCCTTACTTTCCAGAACCTTCATACCCCTGACCTGTCATAAGATGAGAACCCAAGCACCTAATTTGCAGAAGGGGCATTTTTATTATTGTCCTACTGTTAGTTCTGTGGTAGATGAAAACTATGGTGAAAATCTAGGGTATATTTTCTGCAGCTTGCAATTTAACCAATATATATTGAAGTTGAAGATATTTTCAAAAAGTGTTCAACACTTGTTTACGAGTGTCAGGAATTTCCATGTATGTTTGATAGAGACACACCTTTATGATAGAAGTGTAACTTAAACCATCCTGATGTCCAGATCAACTTTGGTGAGTAGGATTTAACTTTGGTCTTGCAAGACACTTGGTTTTATACAACACATGACAGGGATATGATGTTTACTTAACTTGTGACCTACACACCCATAACCAATTTTAGAATCCTCATGTGATATGAGGCACTGCTGTTGACAAAACCAACTACTTTGCTGGTCACATGTAAGTTATGATGATCAAAGATTCTAAAATGGGTTATTGGTGTGTAGGTGACGTATATGTCATGCACACCACCATATGATGGGTAGCAGGCATAGAGTTGGTCACAGGTTATGGGTGTGTAGCAGAGTGGAGAAGTGAGCTTGACGATGAGATAATTATGATGATCAAAGATTTTCTGCTGTGTCTTCCTAGATATCTACATTCTTAAAATGGGTTATATCAGACTAAGTCAAGGTGAACCGCAATTTATCTGTGGAAATTGCAAACATTATCATCAGCCCATCATAGCCAGACTGAATGCTGATTCAACTTAAATTTCATTTAGTTTTTTAGGATTGCCCCTTATATCCACTGATTCTGCCTGAATTATAGCTGTTATACCTTTCATTTCTTCTATGTTGCACAATCTTGCATCAATAAATATTCTTTTGATCTTTTTGATGTTTCTGGACCTTTAGACCTCTTAAAGTTTTGAAGGTCACCAATAGTACTCGAGCAGCGTAAGCATAGCAAACTGATCAGTGCATGTAGCAGCAAGAATATTGCAATGCATAAAAGTCAAGGAAAGGTTGAAGTTCCCTTTAGAAGTTGTGCACATGGTATATCTTGTTAGGGATCTCAGCCATAATTATATTTGCTGTTTTGTTTGTGTCCCTACCATTTACAGATATAACTGGAAATCTGACGCTTATATTAGGTAGAAAACGGAGATTTACCATCTATATATAGATGTCAGACTCTCTCGGTATCAACAATCCCAGGAACATCAACTGTTAGCTTTCATCTAAACTCTGGTTTATTGTACTAGTAATTTGCTTGTATTAACAATGTCGAGGAAGGTGTCAAGACATCATTGCTTCTCAGGCCTCAGACTGAGCAGTAAAGTTTTTTTTTTTTTTTTCTGTTATATAATTGTAAAAATTGTAGGGTATTTAGGCAGTGTCAAGAATTCTAGACAAAGTTCGGATGTTTAAGGCTTTAAAACATTGTTCCCTGGGAGGGAAACTACCCTGGCAAAATAGGTGGCCTTAGCAGAGCTGGTGGAGAAATATACCCAGCACATATATTTTTGGTAAAGGCTTTGTTTGTTTTTTTTTTTTTTTTTTTTTTTTTTAAAAATTCTGACAATGCTACCGAATGTGCGTTGGTGGAATTGAATCTTGCTAACTACTTATTTGCTAAATCTCGGAAGTATTTATTTGCTAACTACTTTTCTCTTGTTTATTCTCTCTCTGTCTTTGTTATCTTCATGCCTGCCTCATCGCTGTATTTATCTTTGTCATTTTAAGCCTCTAATGGTCATCTGCTGTCTACATTGTCTCAGGAGTGTAGCTTTCTGCACTTCACTTCTGTTTGACAAAGATGGCTCTCTCTGTGACTGTTTGATTAAGAGTATTTGTTCAAGTTGAGTGGCAATTGTAGCAGTTCCAGTTTCCTCATTCCAGATGTGTTCTGTATTTAATGATTGTAATTTTAGCAGGCAATGGAACGTAGTTGTTTTGCTTCTGAGTAAATGAAATACATTATTTTCCTTCCGTGCATCAATACAGATTTCTTACCAACAATATTCTTCTGGTGATGTATCGTGGTGTTCCAATCTACATAATTCAAGGAAATATCTTGATAAAATAAAATCTACCACTACTGTAGGCATTCCAAGTGATAACTTGTGAAGAGAGAGAAATCAAACTGAAAGAAATAAAAAGCCTTGGTCATACATTCCTGAGCTCAGAATGTGATCAAAGAGCAAGTTCACACAAAGTCAATGGCACTAATGCACTTTCATCAGTTGTTTTGTACACAGGAAGAAACTACAAGCGATTGTCATCTTGGTTTCAATAGAACACGTTCCTCGATGCAGTCCTGTGATTCCATCCCCTCTCCTTGCCCTTCTGCCACTTCTGCGACCCTCCTCTATTTGCCGTCTTCATCCCATCTCGCACCGCTACTCTCCTGGCCGTTCTCCCGCTTCCGCCAATTGAAACTCTCACGTTCTCCAACCCCGCCATTGCTCTCCTTTTGACAGTCTGCGGCAATGGTGATCTGATCACAACCTTCTTCTGCAGGCTTCGCCTTAAAATGCTGTTCAACTTCTTGTTACTTCTCCGCACTTGACTGTGGTTCTCATTCTCACCTTCAAATTCGCAATTCAGTGGCGGCGACAGAGTCCTGGGTGTGTTGCCTGGTTTAGGAAGCGGAGTTACTTCAGCGGCAGGAAGTGGGATTAGTGAGTTGCGACGTGATGATGGCATTTTCAGGCTCGGACAAGCTGCAGTGCCGCCAAGAGAGACTCTGCCGGCCTTTCTGGGAAGTGGAAGCAGCAAATCATGGCGGTATGAAGGAAAGATGGGAATCTCGGGAGCTGCAGGGTAAAGGGAGACACCTCTGCCTGCATTTCTCTGAGCTGGTTCCTCGGCAAGCTCTGGTTTGTTTTCCTTGTCCTTCAGGAATGGAAAATTTTTGAGAATATTATTACCTGGACGCGGCCCAGGAGCTGGGTTGTTGCTGTTGTTCTCCGAGAGAGGTCGTGTTTCATTTCCGAGCTCCTTAAAAGTTGTTAGATTTTCTGCTGCTACATGGTTGTGGTTTTTGCCTAACCATGGCCTGGATATTGGAGTATAAAGTGAAGTATATGGTGGTTCTTGTTGCTTCTGCTTCTGCTGCTGTTGGTTCTCAGCTATTTTGTTGTCAACGTGCTGCCTTGCTAGCTTTCTTTCGATCAGTAGCTGTGATTCTAACTCCTTAACCTGCATCAATTGCATAGTTCAATACTTCCCTTCAGAATCAAGAATCATTTGGTATCCTGGTAATCTCTGTTCTTATAGGTAACAAATAAAGCAGATTCTTAGGCATTTATATTTCAAAGTGCTCTACACCTATCTCGTGTTTTTGATACATCTAGTGTGTTTGATACCTTACAAAATTTAACACCTATATTTAGACCCTTGAAACTTAATTTCAAAAGAGGAGATCTTGTCACAAATTAATTATGCTCTGAATAGTGGAATAAATAAGTAAACAACTTAAGTTAGAAGACATGAACAAAATCTATCTATATAAGCAACAAAGATCCTAATGTTTCTTCCAATGAACCAGACAAATGTTGATTCTAATAATTGCAAAACTGATATGAATATTAACCTAGTATATCGAGCATATGAAAACATGAACACATTGTTCAAACGAAATCTCGTTGTTCAAACGAAATCTGGCGACAGTTTGCTAACCAGAAACCTGAAAGCTTTGCCCTTTTACTTCTATGTTGCTGACATACAAAAGAGCTCATTTCATGACCAAATGGCGGGTACACACAAGAAGCATTTTCAAGTTCTCATAAGCACTTCCCTAGGCATTTTCAATTATAGCTTTACAGGCAGTTAACTAACATATTCAAATATATTACGAAAAAGCTAACATATTCAAAGGCTGACAGACATAAACACAAGAATATATATATATATATATATATATATATATATATATATATATATATATTATATATATATATATATATATATAATATATATATAGAGAGAGAGAGAGAGAGAGAAGAGAGAGAGAGAGAGAGAGAGAGAGAGAGAGAGAGAGAGTTCATGACCTTCCTAACTGAATCCCCTAGACAACTAAATTAAAGCTTGGTGTCTTTAAGAAACTCTGTTTGGTGCTTAGAAACTCATGGATCTTATAAAATATATATTATGTAAAATTGATTGCAAAGGAGGCTTGTTATTTAGATTAAAGAGCTAGTGAACAGTAGAGATAGATAATCTTAATCTACAACATATGAAAAAGATAATCCATGTGAGATTTTCTTGCTTATTCACAGTAGGTATACAGAATAGACAGTTTTAATAAAACAAGGTTTTCTAACGAGATTTATACATACAACATGGCTACTTCGAGTGCCTAGGAATGAGAAAATACAACCTGCTAAACTTGATCTTTTAAGAATGTTACGTCAAATAATTTGGATAGGTCTTGCCTACGCATCCTATGCACTAATCAGGGGTGTGAAAAATTAAGATGTATGGCCTCTAAAGCATCAAAAACTGGTAAAAAATTTGTTCTTATGCTTTCTAAGTAATGTGGAACACTATCACCTGTTTGGTTTTACAGTTTACATGTGGACACTATCAATGTGTGGTTGACAGTTGGGAAGCCATTAATTTTATTTGCTCACTAAATTTGTAGGATGGTCCTAGTAATAGCTCATCTATGTCTAATGATACACACACAAGCTCACAAAAAGGACTGTTCCTTACCTTGTCTTGCAGATTCTTATTGATCAGATCTTTGGCCTTGTTCTTTACTTCTAGAGAATGAATGGTTTCTTCCATTTTCTTTATTTGACCCTCTTTGTTCTTGATATCCTGTTTAGCCTTATCAGCCTGGAAAAGGCAGGATAGAGCTCATCAGGATTCTTACGAATGGCTGTTGCTTAAGAATGTGCATGATTTGAAAATATTTATACCATCAGTTTGTATCCATCAACTTGCTTCTTGGCAGGACCAAGTTCAATCCCCCTCACCCTACTTGCAAAATTCAGGGAGCATAGAGTCTCACCCACATCATTTTCATTAGGACTGATTTGAACAAACATCAAAGTCTTTGAGTCTCCACCTAGATAATTCATTAACAAGAATTAGTCCCATTTGCCTCAAGAGAAAACATCAACAGTTGAGCAACGAGAAAAGCAGGTACTACCTAGAGAGTCTTGAAGTAAGTGGGTAAGCTTTGAATTCCTACATAATTCAAAAACAACTCAAGAGTGTAAAAGATGCAGCACAGCATATGCACTCATTAACTATGTAACTATGATATTTGTGAAAATTTTCTGTTAATTCACCTGAAGGGATATGTGGGCTTTTAGTTGCAAGAGCAGATATCACATCACCAAGTGCCGAAAGGGATTTGTTAATGTTCTGTGCCTCCTTTAATCGCTCTCCTTGAGCATCTGTCTTGGCCACTCTCTCACTTCCGGACAAATCAACCAGCCACAACTTACTTCTGGTGAACTCTCCATTCACCAGATTCTCCCCTTTGACCATCACACAATGAATACTGAAAAAAAAAAAAAAAAAGGAAAAAAAAGAAGAAGAAAAAAAATGTAATTTTCTTCATACTTGGTCATTTACTTGATAACCAAAAGCATGGAACATATGGTTATGATAGGAACACCGACCAGTGAGAACGGCTACTATGTTCATTTGCATTTGTTGCGCCGACTGCTCTGGCTTTGCTGCCTGTTTGCAAGACTTCCCACACTTCACTCATGTTGCTCACATGAGCTTCAACCAATCCTGGCACATGATGCTCTCCCTCTGCAACTTGCCTCACCTCTAGCCTGTAGGAAATAAATAGAAGTTAAAAAAAAAAAACTTCTTTTCTTTTTGTCTTTCAATGGATCGACTTATTAGTTACCTCTTTGCAGCCACTCCAGGTTGAGATTCTTGTAGGAGTAAATCATGAATTTGCTCGTTATAGACTTCGAGTACACTGACAGTTAGTTCATATTTGAACATCCCTTGTCTTTCTCTAATAACTCGAAATAGTTCCTCAAGGGTCCTATAATTTACTCCACGAGCCTCTTCTGTTCCTTCCATTGTAAATGTTTTGCCAGTCCCAGTTTGCCCATATGCAAATATGCATACATTATATCCATCCAACACAGATACCACCAAAGGCGAAGTTTTTTCAAAAACAGTTTCTATTCATGAATGCAGAAGAGAATCTTAGTCCACTAACTGTAGGTCATGGAGATCATGATTTAAAAAGAAAATGAGAAAAACTTAAAGTACCCTGATTATCTTCTGGGCTGAAGACTGAGTCGAACTTGAAAACCTTTTTGAATGATCCATGAGATGACTTGACAGTAAGATCACCATCGTTTGCTGATTCAAAATCAACAGCCATGCTAGCCCCACCTTCTATTTCTTCTGAGTTAAGAGCCGGCATCGGCAGAAGACTCTGATGTTTCCTGCAGCACAGCATAGTCTTGATATGAGCAATGGAAGACCACTTTATAATAGTCCATGCTGTTCTATTTAAAATTATTTGACTAACCTTTCAGTTCTATAACTTTGTTGTATAGGTCCTTTCGTTCCTTTGCCACTTTAGCATACTTAAATTTGAGATCTTTGTACTCCCTTTCCATGTCAACATAATGATCCACTGTCCCAATGGGAAACAGGAGAGCAAATGCATGAAAATACATAACGATGAATCAAGAGGTGTGACAACTACAGAACCTCTTACCAGAAGATTGGATTGTTGTTGTCATTTGGGTCATATCCGCAAGGCACCTCCTGTATTCCAATGCCTCTTCTGATAGCTTAGCGTGCTTTATCTTCAACATCTGTTTGCCATGTAACATATATAAGCTAGTACAGGACTCATGACAAAGGGCTTTTTTTTTTGCGGGGTTTTGGGTTGGGGGGGTGGCATGCGAAAAATATGCTCTGGATTAACAAACAGAAGGTTTCAATACCTTAAACTTCTCACTCAAATCTTCTAGAGATTGAAACCACCTGCTCTTCTCCTTCACTTGTCCCTCTACAGCAAAAGCTGCAAAGAAAAAGGATAAGATCAGCGTTTATCAATCTTTTGATTATAAACAACAAACCATATTCTATGCCCATCTGCTTACCTAAAGAACCAACATGAATTGACTGGCGCATGCGCTCCATCTGAAGTTCATGCAGTGAAGTCCAAGCCTCTTGGCATTCTCTACTCTTTTGTTCATTCTCACGTTTGACATCTTCAAACAATCTTTTAACTTCCAGTTGTTCTTTAAAGAGCAAATCATATTGTTGTTTCAGCTTCATACAGTCGCTGCAGTTTTCCTGTAAAATGTGATTAGTTTAGGAAACAATAGCAATATCAAACAGTTAATCTCCCATCGCAACAGAACTGAAGCTCAATTTTACAAGTACCCAGTATCCAATTACATTGTTTACTTTCAAACTCACCAATATGGATAATGTCTCTTCCTCCGCCCCAGAAATTGTTGCTGTGTTTTCTGTCACCTGCCTCTGGAATTTCTTCCCTAGAAATCAAATCAATGTTTCAAACAAAAATATGGACGTATGATGTTAAAAGCATGAGGTAAAATATATTAAAAAGATAAATACTATAGCAAAGAAGAGAGAGTCAACCAGCACAAGAACAGCTTCTTATTGAAATCCCACAAACAATAGGTTTTCCTACAACTCCTTCGAATCTGATCAACAAACTTTCATCCCCAACAATCGAAGCTTGAAGATCTGATATTATCAGAGGTTGGTTCGAGCCCACCTGTGAATATATATCCATGCAAGAGACAACCTGCAAAGAGTACTAAATCACTTAAGAAAAAAATTGAACAAAGTGCAGTTCAACATGCAGTATCAGTAGAAACGCTTGCCTTCTCTTCTTGTACAAAGACATCAAAGATTCTCATCCCAGAAGGGCCATTAGTGAATACAATCTCTGCAAAATGGAGATCGAGAAGATACTCTCCCGGCTGCAACTTTGGAAATTTATAAGAGAAGTCCCCTATTCGAGCAGATTGGTACAATGCAGCTCCTTTTTTATCATCCCCAATCTGTACATCTGTACTGATATCATATCCTCCTGTAAAAAAGTTATCCCTTTGGAAGTCAAGACTACCACAAACTACGGAATTCTTAGTTCCTCCTGCATTTATACTCAATGAACCATCACGAAGCTCCAGTGTCGTTCCAGAAGGCTCTTGATCCTTAACTGCTGCAGCTGATCCCCATTTTTTCTCCACAAGTTCAGGGCATTTATCAGAGAAGAGCTCAACTGGTGCTATTTGAACCCTTCTGCAGCTTCTTCTGATGTAATCTGGAGTCTCTTGGATATTTTCAGAAGATAGGTCAGGATCTGGGGATGTTATAGAAGACTCAAGCTTGGAATTATCTGCAAAATGAGATTAAATAAAAAGTCCCATATTAAACGATACCAAGGATTGAATTTTTTTCCCCACAGTTTCAAAGGAATTGGGAGAATGTTCATTAAACTTAGATCAAAGAGACCAGAGAAAAAGTGGATTGCAAAGTTCCACTGAACTTAGAAAATCAAAGTTAAACATAGTAGTTTCAAATTTCACCTTTTTATCACCCAAAAAACCCTAATTATTTCAGATAAATGGGGAACAAAAAGATGCGATCTATTCTTGGGGAAAAGTCGAAGACAACGCTGATCTTAAATTAGACAAAAAGATACTATCGATTTCACGTCACATTGAGGAAGAAATAAGCGATTCCTACTAAAAATTACGTAATATCATGAAAAGAATGAAATGAGTTTCACATCGCCAGTACTTAAATCTTGTGTTTTCCCCGACTTCTTCAAGTACGAGACGTATCCAGATAAAATCATACAATGTTCCGACAATTTCTTTCATCAAATCAACAAAAAAGACCAAAAATTAACATACCAGAATCCTCATTGGGAGGTGGATTCTCCTCGATTCTTTCCATTTCCCCTAAAACCCTAGAATTTCTTCACAGACTTCGTCGAGAGCGGCAGCGACTGTTGCCCGCTAAAAATGTTCAATTGAAAGAAGAGGGGGAGAGAGAGAGAGAGAGATTTGAAATAAAAAAGATCGAATAAAGAGAATCCCGAGGGTTTTTTCTCTTTGGAGCACAAGCAAAAAGTGTGGAGAGAGGGAAATATGATTATAAGACCGTTGTAATTTTGAAATTTGAAAACTTAATGAGCATAATTATAGTACAATTATACACTTAATATGATAAATATGAGATTAAATGGATTTGATCGGTCAATCTGACTTAGATTGATCTTGACCGTTAATTGTAACAGGACAGATGATTACGACCGTTAGATGGATACGTGCTGTAATTTGTTATAGAGATCTGGTGGCGTTGAAGAAGTGCTGGACTCAGTGCAGGAGGATTCATTGATAGTCACGTACTCAGAAGTTGGAAAGTAACTGGAGTTTCTGCAAACAAGCCAGCAGTTGTTATTGCATTCACGAGATTAGTGAGAGCCTCTCTGAGTTTCTGAGGGCCTATTTGGTTATCGTAACTGTCCGTAATTCGTAAGTCGTAATTAGTAAAGTCTTTTACAGTTGTAAATGAGTTACATGCATGTAAGCTTTATGGTGTTTAGTTGGTAATATAAAGTTGTAAGTATAAAAGTGTATTGTGTTTTACGATGTTTGGTTGTCGTAATGTGTAAGTCGTAAGTGAAAAAGTTGACCACAAAATTAATTATTTGGTGATTTAAAAAGTTTTAATATTGCAAATAAATATTAAAAATGTTAAATATTAAAAAATTTAATATTAACATAAAAAATAATACAAATTTGCATGACCACAAAATTAACCGTACCTGGGCTGCAAGTGAGTGGTAATTGGGTTGCAAGTGAGTGATAATTAGATTGTGTAAGCCTTTTAACGAATTACGGTCCAAACAAACGCCGTAGTTGTAACTGGGTTGTAAGTCATTTACGATTTACGGACTTTTACGCGAAACAAACGACCCCTAAGTTCAAACTTTTTGTAATTTCTTTCTTCTTCTTTTTTTGTGCAACATTTTTTCTTCTTCTTCTTTCTTTTTAAGAAATAAGTTGTATGGTAATAATTTACCCAGTTTTTCATGTGCAGAGGCAAATAGTTGTTCAGTAAATTAATTTTTTAAACTTTTGGTCTTAAAGATTCTTTAAATGATTAATGACTCTTGTATTTGAATTTTTTTTTTTGTTGATTTATAAATTGCAATTAATGATTTGCGACATAGGTTCTTTTTAATATCCAACAGTATAATGGTGGACTGGTGGACTTTGTTCCGGCTGCGTCTGAATGTCTGATAAAATCATGATAATGTGTGATTTTATGTGAATTTTTAAAAACAACAATTCATGATATTTTTTAGATAAGTGCTTGGATAGGTAAGAAAGTAAGAAAATTATTTAAAATCAGGATTTAAAAAATTTTAGCTATTAATTTAAATTTTAAATTTCAGTATTGTCTTATTTGGATACATGATTGTATTCCTACTTTGGGTCCGTTTGTTTCCCCGCAAAAGGCCGCAAAATCGCAAGTCGTAAAACATCTTTTTCATTTTCCGTTGTTTGTTTCGCTGCAAAACAACTTACAAAATACAACTCTCATTTCCCATTTGCAGTTGCTACAGTTAAATTTGTGGTCATGTAAATCTCACTTTTACACTCACATTTTCTCACTTGCAATTGCTACAGTTAATTTTGTGGTCCTGTAAATTCTACTTGTAGTACACTTGTAGTCCCAAAGCAGTTACTTGATAATCAATATTTAATTTAATATTATTAAATATTTAATATTTTTAATATTTTTTAATAGTGTTTAATTTCTTATCCAATTATTTTATATTTGTATTTTTAGTTTTTTTATTATTTTTAATATTGTTTTAATATTTAATATTTAATTATTTTAATTTAATATTTTTATTTAATATTGTTATTTAATACTTTATTATTTTATTAATATTTACACCAATTTTCTTAATATTTTATTTAGATTTAATATTTTATTAATATAACAATAATATGCTTTAATAGAAATTATTATATATTTAATTTATTTATTTCTTAATATAAATAATTACTTTATTAATATTATAATATACTTTAAAATTAAATTAATATTTTATTTTATTAATATTGTAATAATATTTTATTATTAAATTTTAATTATATTTTTCTTTGTTTATTTTATATTTTTATAATATTACAAATTATTATAATAAAATTTAATATTATAAATAATCTTAAGTATTTTATAATATTATAATATTATAACTATATTATATTATTTTTAAAGATTTTTTAATATTTATGTTTTATTAGTATCTTTAAATTTTATTAATGTTCTTTATATTTTCTTAAAATTTTATAATTATTTATTTAGTTAATATTTTAGTAATATTTTACTAATTTTACTAATATTTTATTAATATTATTGTTATAATTAAAATATTATATTTTATCTCAAATTTATTAGTACAATTTAATTTTCAGTAGTATATTTAATTTAATAGTATTTATAATATTTAAATCACTGCTACGTCAACGTTTTCACTTACACTTTTAAGTTATCAACCAAACACCGTAAACAACATATACTTTCTCATTCACACTTTCATTTTACCAACCAAACACCGTAAAACACAATATACTTTTCCATTTACAATTTCACTTTACCAACCAAACACTGTAAAACACAATATATTTTCTCTGCTACAGTTCACTTTTTCCATTCTCATTTTACGACTTACGACTTGCGACGTTTTGCGGCGAAACAAACAGGCCCTTTGACTTGATAACTTTCGAAATCAAATAGTGATTATTTAAATTCTTTAAAATTCTAATTGTACAACTTTCAAATCTAAAAATCACTAAAAATCTATTTTGTTTTTAATCTATTTTGTTTTTGTTAAAATACCCACATGCAGCCTTAGTTTATTGGGTAAACACTAAAGTTCGTGTGGGATACATCATCTATAAAAACATGTTTCTATCTACAAATATCTTTACTCTTTTTCATTTAAAAAAAAAAAAAAAGCACTACTCTTTCGTTACTATCATTTTTAATTATTATGTTTTAATGAAAATCATAACCTAGACTTAAACATAAAACTTATTTTGACATGAATACATTGTTATGCTAAAATAGTTTTATAATCATGAAAGCGACCGCAGTCATGACTAACTAGAAGTCATGCATTCAAACAAAAACATGACTCCAACTAGGTATACTTTTTAACCCAGGGCCGGCCTTAGGGTAACAGGGCCCTTGAGTGAAATTTCAAATTGGGGCCCTTCGTAATTTTTTAAAAAAAATTATATCTAAAACATTCTTCTAGCTCTTTTAGTTGCAAAATTGTTAATTATGCTCTCATATTCAAGCTTATCAATCATTTCCTTTCAATAGATAACATAGCTAAACCATTAGTCTTTCTTGAAACATTGTCGATTGAAGATAATTTTAAACCAACTTTAATTTAAAAAAGCTTCCTTCAGCTAATGCAGCAGTTACTGGTATAGTTAACAAAACTCTATAAGCATTTCATGCATTTGAAAAGCAATCACCCATTCTTTTTATATAATTGAGTACTTCTTTTACTTTCGTTGTTTCTTTCGGTAACATATTTTGCAAGATTCTTAGTTCGAATGCCTTTTTCATCAATATCAGATTGCAAGTTATGTTTTAGATAACTTTCAAGCTTAAGACAACATTTCAAACTTTCAACTTTTAATTTATTCAAATCGAACAAAAATCCAAAAACTTGTTCATATTCTTGAAATTGTTCTAACCTACTAGTGAGAGAAGAAATGGCTTGATCTATGACATATAAAAAACAGTTTACTTTAAAAGATTTTAGAGCTGATTGTGCAAGTTTTTCTTCATCGAAATGTCTCTTTCTGCGAATAATGTGTTTTCTCCAAATAATAGGTTCAACTTCTAGCGCCTCTGCAATTTTCTTAGCTTCAATCATGACATCATTAACTAAATTTTTTTATATTTTCAAAAAAAACTAATTTGATTTTTTAATTGAGCTATAGTAACATCAATTTACATGTCCTCAGTTTGAAAATATTTGTTAACAACATTAACAGCTTGTAAAATAATGTACCAAATACATAAGCTTAATAAGAACTCAAACTTCTCAATTTGTTCAACTATGTCCTTATTATCACTTTTGGCCCTATTATTCAAACTAGCATAATTTGCTAACATTATTAATGCTGCTTGGATTTTCGAAGCTTGGTATCGCATAGGTTTAACACTCTCGATGTGGCTTTCCTAAAGTGTTTGTGATAAAGATTTAACTGTGTAACCTGACACATTATCTTTGAAAATTTGCCATTGTTGTGTCGATGATGAAAACAATACACATATGCGTTGAATAACTCAAAAAAAATTTCCTGCTTTAGAACAAGAGTTAGCCATATTACAAAACGCAAGGTTAAGACTATGGCAACCACACGGCGTGTAAAAAGCTTTAGGATTTAGTTCTAATAATCTTTTTTGTACACCTCTATTTTTTTTCTCTCATGTCAGAACTATTATCATATCCTTGCCCTCTTATATTTCAATATCAAGGCTGAGAGTTTCTAACATTTTTTTAAGTTTGTTAAAAAGTTCTAAACCTGATGTAAATCAACATTCAAAAAGCTTAAAAAAAAACTCTTCAACTTTACTTCTACACATCGAATTATTAGTGACATTTGCTCTTCATGATTTACATCCGGAGTACAATCAAGAATAACTGAAAAATATCTAGCTTCTTTAATTCTTTTGACAATTGCATTTTTGATCTCACCCGCTAACAAAAGTATCACTTCATTTTGAATTTTGTGACTACGGTAATTGTTGTGCGCAGGATAACAATCCCTCTGAGGAATCCACCAACCAGGCGGAGATTGATGCAGTCGGAGATGTAACTAACAAGACAAGAACAGAAAACAATAGAGAAAAGCAATCAACACAGTATTTAACGAGGTTCGGCAATGTTCCTACGTCCTCGGGGTAAGGGAGAGAGAGATTTTATTGATCCAGCAATCAATACAAATTAATAAAGAGGGATACTTGAGGGAACTTTCAGGGATATAATACATGAGGGCTCTAACTCTTATTTATAGCCACAAAGTCCCTGGGTTTTAAGAAACCCCAGCTGGATTCGATCCCAAACAGAAAAGAAATCTGAATTTCAAAAGGAAAACCAAAACGCGTCTGCTGGTCGACCGACCTATGTCCACGGTCGACCGGACCCAAACCGAGAGCAACCTGCTTTCAGTCGATCGACTGGGCGGTCGACCATTCTGTGCCACGATTGACCGGGATGTTGACCGAGCTAATCCTGTGCACGTTATGCACACCGATTGACCGGGCGGTTTGACCGGCCTTCTCCACCGGCCAACCGGGCGGTCTACCGGGAGCTAACCTCGCCTGCTTCAATGCGTCGTCTTGCTCCTTTATCTTCTGACCTCTGTGCTACCTTCTTCCATCTCATCTCTTCCTACAGTAATGATGATAAATTTCACGATTTTGAATACGCCGAATATGTTATTTCATTACTGGATCAAATTCTACAAATGCTTGGTTAATTGACAAAAGTTTTCATTATTCTCATCATAATTTTTTCATTGTCTCCACGAAATACTTGGTTAGCCCTAAAGAGATATTTTGCAGCAACAATTATTCTAACTAATACTTTTTTTCAATATTCTTTCTCCCTATTTATTCGATTTGTACATTTTATCAATTGTTATACTTTTTTGCAGTCGTGTTTCCAACTCCACCCAAACACATATGTTCATACAATGCTCGCTACTGGTTTCATGACTTTTTAGTTTTGAACTAAGGTTTTTCCAATTATTAATTCTGTCATTAACTAATTGAGTTTAACACGGTTATTTTTAAATAACTTGCAAGAAAAACAAAATACTTTATCTAAATATTTTGAATATACTAGCCATTTTCTATCATGCTTTTCTCCATTTACTGAATGTCGAATGTATGAATGATAGAAAAATGTCTACCAAGATTATCTTTAGGAAAATTAATATTGTACTCTATCATGGGACCTTTTCAACTAATAATTCTCTCATTTTTTGATCAATATTTTTTCAAGTCCCTGGATCATGATTAATATCATTAAAATCTATTTATTCTTAATTCCTATATTATTCAACAATATTCTCAATTCTATTTTTTTCTTTAATACTCGCCTTCATATTTTCTTCATTATCTTCCTCATTTGAATTTCGATTGTTATTTTCTTCATTATCATATTTATTCTCAACAATATTTTCATTCGTATATTCATCATTAGCATCTTCAACGAAATTATGAATCTTATTTATTTCACTTTGTTCTTCATTTTGTTTAGTATTTGTTAAAAATATATCTAAAGCTTCTGCTTGAGTTTGAATAAATTCTTCAGCTTTTCGTTCTTTTCTCTTTTAGCAAATCCGAATATGTATTTCTAGTCAATCATAATTAAGAATAGAATAAATTACATCAAAAATTACAATTAAACAGACTTTGAAAAATTACAACAGACTTTATCAAATATGCTAATTAATAGATTCATAGAATAAATCAATTGTGATATACTTTATCAAATAATCAAGATTTAATCAAACAAGCCACAGTGACAAAAACAGACTTCAATCAAATAATCAAGCCAACACAACAGTGAATAAAAACAAGCTTTAATCAAATAATTTAATCCAGTTGAAAAGGCCAGAAGGGGAGAGGGGACCCCGGTGGGGGGAGAGTGCCGCCCCCTGGCCCTGGGCTGGGTTGCTGTGGACGGAAGGGGGAGGGGGAGGATGGGCGCGATAGAAAATAGATTGTATATTATTGGACAATAAAAAGGTGAAGAAAAGAAGATAAATAGAAAATAGATTGTATATTATGGACAATAAAAAGGTGAAGAATCAGAAAATGAAAAGTTGAAAAGGCTAATTAATTGATATATTTTACTATTCCCAATTACTTGTCATGTACAGTTTTAAATGAGTTGACATGTTATAGAGTAATTAATTATTCATTATTATTTTAAGAGAGTAATTACTAAATTACACTATTAAATTAATAATTACTAGAGGCCCTGCTAATTTGGGACCCTAGGCAACTGCTTTAGCAGCTTTACCCTAGGGCCGACATTGCTTTAACCGGTAAGTCGTTTCATTTTCTTGTGTAAGATTATTGACTCGAACCTCTCTAGCAAAAGAGAGGTGAGAAGATTTGAATTAACATTTACATAGACACTAGAGATTTGAGAATCACTGTCAATACCTTGAAATGGATTCGAAGTCTCGGGATTTTTTAATTTTTTTTCCCATAATGTAGGAGTTAGAATTAATTCCTTTGCTTACTTTTATTCATGCTTTGAGGTAAAAAAAACATTTGTACTCGACAAAAGCCTTTGTCTTGACAAAGGCTTGTAGGCTAATGGATCCAAAGCAGGATTTGATCAAAACTTTCTAAAACAGATTATCATTCCTTAGTCAAGTAGAGCTGTTTTCATTTGGTCTATAGTCACATGTTACAGACCAATTAAAAAAAAAAAAGTCACATGTTATCTGATTTTATTAGTAGCTTAATTTTATTACTTATTGGCTTAATATTCTTCCAACTTTGACAAGCCCACAGGCCGCAGTTACGCGGTTGCGTAATTTTAATCGGGTCGGATCCCCGCGCAACCAAAAGGCTGTTGGAAAGAGAGAGTTTACTGATGGGGAAGTTGATTAGGATCGTCGAGGGGTCGTCGAGTGATCGCCGAGGAAGTCGACGACGAAGACGAAGGGAAACAGCAGCAGAAAACAAGCAGCAGCAGCAGAACAGGTTCAGCGGTCGACCGGGCCGGTCGACCGCACATGCACAACGTGCACAGTGTCAGAGACCGGTCGACCGCCCGGTCGACCGGAATGTCTGACTGAACAGGGCCCAACTCTCGGTTGTTTTCGGTCGACCGGCCGGTCGACCGAGGTGGAGGTCGGTCGACCGGACCGGTCGACCGACAGTCGGGTTTGGGCTGAAATCTGCAGTTCGGAAACCTGTTGTATTTAAGGGCTGCTATTGTTTTCTAGGGTGAGTATCTTGTAGAAGAACCTGCGAAAGAGAGATAGCAAAGGGGTTCTCTTGCATTCAAAGAGACCAAGAGCTATTGTAATCATCTTCCTAATATAAATCTCTCCATTGATTGCCCCGAGGACGTAGGCACGTTGGCCGAACCTCGTTAAATCTCGTTTTTTGCGATTGATTTGTTCTTCTTGGATTTGTTGGATTGTTCTTGTGGTTGAGATCTGTTGGATCCTCTATTGGTTGTTGTCGGTGCGCACAACAAGTGGTATCAGAGCATCCAGGTTGCTCTTTGGGATTTCTGAGGATTCGGAAGGGCTCGAGATCGGATCCGGTGGAGATCGTGTGTCGATCTCAGATCTGAGGTATTGGGTGTTCGAGGAGATCGTGTGTCGATCTCAGAAGGACTCAAGGAGGGCTCATTGAATCCGTGGTGGAGTAGATCTGGTGAGAAACTCGATCTAGGGTTTCAAGGGACAGGTAAAAATCCTATTTTTATCTGAGTAGAGATCTATTTCAAAGTTGGTTGATCTTCCGCATAGATAGAGAATCAGGGAAAATCTCAATGGCAGAAGAAACTGCATCAGTTAAGACAATGAACAATCACCCAAGGATTGAAGTTGTTAAGTTTAATGGGACTAACAATTTCGGAATGTGGAGATGCGAGGTTATGGATGCGCTGAATGCATCAAACCTCGAGGACACTCTCCTATTGGAGAGGAAGAAGAACACTACCACTGATGAAGATTGGGCAAAGATGAACAGATCGGCATGTGGCTTGATACGTTCATGCTTGTCACAAGACATAAAATACCTTGTGCAACATGAGACGTCAGCGAAGAAACTGTGGCAAACCCTTGAAAAGAAGTACCTGAAGAAGAGTGTAGAGTCCAGGTTGCAGCTTAAGAGTAAGCTGTATCAGTTCAGGATGCAGAAGGGTAGCACAGTCAATGAGCACATCAACCGATATACGAAGCTTCTTACAGATCTGCTGAATTTGGATGTCAAGGTAGAAGAGGAAGATAAGGCGGTCATCTTTCTGAATTCACTTCCTGCAGAGGAGTACGAGACATTCACACTGACCTTCATTAATGGAAGGCAGACCTTGGATTATGATGAGGTGTCGTCTGCATTGATGAGTTATGACACAAGGAAGAATGAGAGGCATCCTTCACAGTCAAGCTCAGTGGCGGAGGCACTGGCAGTAAGAAGCAGAAGTTCATCGCGGAAGGGCAAGGAGGTGAGAGGAAGATCGAAGTCCAGGTCGGGCTATAGGGATCTGAGGAAGGATCAGTGCATTTTTGCCGAGAGATAGGGCACTGGAAAGTGGACTGTCCAAAGTTCAAGGGGAAGAAGAAGGAGTCGAAGGCTGAAACAAATCTTGCAAAAGTGACGAATACTCAGAGGAGCAGGTCACAGGCGGATGGAGCAGATTCGGACTCGTCAGGTTTCTCGTTTTCAGTCAGTTCTCCCATTATTGTAACTCATGGAAAGATGAGTGGATTCTGGATACAGGTACAACATACCATGCGTGCCCTAATCGGGGCTGGTTTTCCAACTTTGAGCAGCTGGAGGGTGTTCGGTCGTTATGGGCGACGATCACCCATGTAGCGTGGAGGGTGTAGGTACAATCCGAATCAGGATGTTTGATGGGATGGAAAGGGAGCTGAAAGGAGTGAGGTATGTACCTCAGTTGAAGAGAAATCTAATCTCCGTGGGAACTTTGAAGCATCGGGCATGGTGATATCTGTTCGAGATGGTGATCTCAGGATGATCAAGGGCTCGATGGTGGTGATGAAGGGCATCCGCCGAGGCAATCTTTACTACTTGAAGGGTAGTACGATTACAGATCAGGTGGAGACTACAAGTTCATCAGATGATGTTGGCCCGGAGGACTGACAGGGAAAGGTCGGACACGAAGATGGAAGGTCTTTGCAAGCTCCTACAAAGAAGGAATCCATGGAAGGTGCTGCTACCTGCAAGTTGGAAGGTGGACACAGCGTTCTGGACAAGAAGACGGTGAGATTCAGCACCAATACTCACCACAATGAAGGTCTTCTTGATTGTGTTCACGTGAGTGTATGGGGACCTGCTAAGACGGCATCGCTTGGAGGTCACAGGTATTTTGTCTCTTTCATTGATTGTTCATCTAGGCAGTTGTGGATATATCCTATGAGACAAAGGGGTGAAGCCCTAGATGTGTTGAGGAAGTGGAGAGGAAAAATGGAGAGGCAGATAGGTAGGAAGATAAGGAGCTTCATATTGGTAATGTTGGAAAAGACATTGACCGATTCCTACAGTTTGGCTAGAACACAGGGATTGCTACTCACTTCTCAATAGGTACAGATGGGTTGGCTAAAGAGATAGTCCGTTCCTTGCTGGAGGAGGTTCGGAAGTTATTGTCTAATTCAGGATTGGACAAGTCGCTTTGGACTGAGGCGACTGAGTATGCTAGCCATCTCAGGAACAGATCGACTGCAATAGGAGGTAAAGCTCCATTGGAACTTGGTCTGGAAAATTTGCTCAAGATCATGGTGTGCTGCGGGAGTTTGGAAGTCCGCCTACTTCAGTGCCAAGAGTGGCAAGGTGAATCCGCGAGTAAAGAGGTTTGTCTACTTGGGCGTCAAGGGAAACAGCTACAGGTTGTGGGACCCCGAAGACAAGAAAATCATGATGAGCAGACATGTCACACTTGGAGAGGCTTCAGTAGTGAAGTCCACTGTCTCTCAGCAGGTAGAGAGGACGGAGACCAAGGAAGGATTGCAGCGGGTGGAGGTTGATGCTACTCCATCATCTCCAGTTGGTTCGGCATCAGAGGAGACTTCATCGGAGGTGACACCGGGAGGAGTTCAAGATACCAGGGGTGATGCTGAACAGGATGACGACATTGCAGAGGATGTCGAGTTATTTGCAGCCATTGGAACCAAGGTGAAACCACGGTCGTGGTTAAAGAAGTATGAATCTCAAGCTTGTGAACGCGACAAGCTCAAGTTGAAGGCCGTTGCTCTCCATGATGGTCGGGAAGAGGTTCATATGACTCAGTCTGACAGGTTCACTGCTGCAGATACAGGTACCATTATTTGAGCTTGCTGAAGCTCATTTAAATGAACTACGATTGGCTTGATCCTTTTGGTAAAGGTACGTAGGCAGCTGTAAAGGCGCAGCCATTGGTGATGCAACTCTTATGAAGCTATTTTGGGTTCTCGAGAAGTAATTTTGGATCTTCACGTAGAGGTGAAGAGTTGTGGCTGATTGGAGCTTCACGTAGAGTTGGAGAGACTTCATGTAGCGGTGAAGTGGCGTGGCCAGTTGGACTTCACGTAGAGGTGAGGTGTTGTGGTCTCGATGAACAGGTTTATCTTCTGGTTAGAAGATGTTGAGCTTGCATAAGAAGGGGTGTGCATCCCGTTGAAGCCGATGATGTTGGTGTGTTCTACGCAGACTTGGTTGGACCGTCATGGAAGACAGGTAGACTAGATAGAGCTAGTCAGTGGAGAGTCAGTGTTGGCTCATGAGGAAGTCTTCGTGAGGTCATGAAGTTGAGGAGTAGAAGCCATGTTGGTGATCGGCATGTATGATTCTCCTAAGGTGAAGTGCAGGGAAGGCATGTGCGATGTTTTCCAGGAATAGATGAGCAAAAAATTTCAAGCCGAGATCGTGTGTCGATTTCGTCGAGATCGTGTGTCGATTTCGACGGTGCGCGCAAGCTGAGATCGTGTGTCGATTTCGCCGAGATCGTGTGTCGATTTCGCCAGGTGATGGACTGGGATTCGTTGGAGATCGGCTCAGATTTTGAGAAAATCTTCGCCGAGGTGGAGAATTGTTGGAAAGAGAGAGTTTACTGATGGGGAAGTTGATTAGGATCGTCGAGGGGTCGTCGAGTGATCGCCGAGGAAGTCGACGACGAAGACGAAGGGAAACAGCAGCAGAAAACAGCAGCAGCAGCAGAACAGGTTCAGCGGTCGACCGAGCCGGTCGACCGCACATGCACAACGTGCACAGTGTCAGAGACCGGTCGACCGCCCGGTCGACCGGAATGTCTGACTGAACAGGGCCCAACTCTCGGTTGTTTTCGGTCGACCGGACCGGTCGACCGGAATGTCTGACTGAACAGGCCCAACTCTCGGTTGTTTTCGGTCGACCCGGCCGGTCGACCGAGTGGAGGTCGGTCGACCGGACCGGTCGACCGACAGTCGGGTTTGGGCTGAAATCTGCAGTTCGAAACCTGTTGTATTTAAGGGCTGCTATTGTTTTCTAGGGTGAGTATCTTGTAGAAGAACCTGCGAAAGAGAGATAGCAAAGGGGTTCTCTTGCATTCAAAGAGACCAAGAGCTATTGTAATCATCTTCCTAATATAAATCTCTCCATTGATTGCCCCGAGGACGTAGGCACGTTGGCCGAACCTCGTTAAATCTCGTTTTTTGCGATTGATTTGTTCTTCTTGGATTTGTTGTTGTTCTTTGTGGTTGAGATCTGTTGGATCCTCTATTGGTTGTTGTCGGTGCGCACAACAAAGGCCTGGCATGAATCACGCCCATGACCGCTGTACTCACCTCCGGTGAGGTTACAGCATACAAGCGGGCAGTATTATCTATTAGTACAATTGTTCTGAGATACTGAGGTTCAATTAGTGGAACTTTCTGCAAAATATGCATGAGCACTTAATTTTATCTATAATAATTTCAGAAACACCAGCACATTTCTTCCGAAAACAAAATTTGACATT
Organism: Agave tequilana; assembly: GCA_038442645.1. Lineage (NCBI taxonomy): Eukaryota > Viridiplantae > Streptophyta > Magnoliopsida > Asparagales > Asparagaceae > Agave > Agave tequilana. Next base: position 69 of record JAVJIF010009054.1, on the reverse strand, counting down.
AGATTATATAGAGCGGGTATGGGAGTTCATAATCTGATTAATGATTTCACTTGATTTCAAGTGATCTAA